>JANPWX010000011.1:11788014-11835786 GCA_024734555.1 Trochalopteron elliotii | reverse complement strand
CCCGGCCCGCGGGTCCCGGCGCCGCCCGCACCTCCAGATCGCGCCGCCTGGCTACTGCCGTTATTGTTTTATAGGGAAAAAAGCAATCCAACTGAACAAAATCGCCCTGAAAGGGCCCAACGGCGCATTTGAGCTTAAAATGAAAACTTCCGCGTGCGTGAGCGGTAAATGAGGTGGGACTTAGGAGATCCTCCCCAGAAAGCCCACGATGAATCCCAAATTACTTTGCTAGATAATTAGAAAGTGTTGATAATTATTTCTTTCATAATTCTGCGGTGTGACTGTAACAGGAAAATGATCTTGTGAAAGTTCACACGTGCAGATGTATTAGTTACTGATTCATTTGATTAAATGCTAGTCTCAAGTGCTCTGATCCACAGCTGAAGGCGGCCCCATTAGCATAACACTGATGTTTAATTTTCATACGCATAATTAGCCATATATTTAACACTAATAGCAACATGCAGCCTTCCAGCATTAAACAGCCTGGGATTTGATCTGGCCTGGGCTGAACTTTCCCGGTTACACCTAGGCTGTCTAGGGTGCGCAGTTATCACGGCACTACATCTATGTAATCAAGCACATTTTGGCAAAGGGAGAACACCAATAAAAGTGAACATTCAAAACAAATCGCAGCGTTGATGTCGTTAGAGGTATTAGCGCCGGCAGCGGAGCTGGGGCACCCCCGGCAGAGCCCACATAGTGTTCAGGCTCCTTCGGGCAGCGACGACCCTTGAAAGCAGCCGGCCCCTGACTGTGCAAAGCTGGCACTACCGAGCCCCTCTGCTCCTGGTCTTTTTCTTCTCTTTTTTTTTTTTTTTCCTCTCCTTTCATTAGTAGCTCTGTCGGTTTTAATTGCCCGTTTCCTAACGACTCTTTTACCTCCTTTCCCTCTCCCCCTCCCTTTCTTTTTTTTCCCTTCTCAATGTTTTGGGGTTTTTTTTGCTTTGCTCGCAATGCGCCAAGTTCATTCCCGCTAACTCTCCGGGGCTTGGCGCGGAAGGGGTAGTGGCGGTGTTTCCGCAGGCACGCGGTCTCCCCCGGCAGCCAGCTCTGCCCTCCCGGCCATGGAAGTGACCACCCGAGGCGGGTCAGCGAGCTTGACCGGGTAGGGAACAGGACGGCCCGGCAGCTCTGGCACCTTCGCCGGCCTCAGCCTGACAACTGCAGAGGGGAGGCCGCTCCGCGCCCGCCAGGGCTGCCGTCTTCTCCCGCGATCGGCCGGACACAGGCAGTCCCGGGGCGGACCACAGTCCCTGCAACCCTGCCAAAACCCCGCGGAGCGGTCGGTGAGGCTCTGCTCGCACCCGTCCTCCGGAGCAGGGCCCCCGCCCCTCCGTGCATTGCCGGCCCCTTCGGTGGGCGCGGAGGGGCCGCCGCCACAGGACGTCTTGACCCCATGGGAGCGATTGCCACGTCGGGATTCTCATCGTGCTTGCCCGCCAAAACTTTCTGCATGACGGGCTTGGTGCGAGGCGCTGGCTTGTCCCCGAACAGCCGAGACACCTCTTCAGTCTCGTTCGCAATTAGGATTACAAAGGTGCGCTATCAATGCCTCCCCCTGGGCGCCAGCGCTCCGCAGCGGCCGGTAAAAGTCGCAGTCCCACCAGAATTAACCGCGGAACTTCAGAGAGCAGTGAGCCGCCGGCAGCTCCCCTACGACGGGCTGCGGGGGGTTCCTGCTCCCGGTTGCCCCGTTCCCGCCTCATCCCACGCCGCGGTAAGAGCAGGACAGGAGGCAGAGGGACAGACGATGGTGAGAAGCTTGGTGAGCACCTGCGGTGCTTTCCAGGGGCTCCCGGAGTGGCCAAAATCCACGGGAGGTGCCTCTGGTGCAACACCGGGCCGCGCCGGACACCCAGCTGCCCCCAGTGCCCCTCAGAACGGGCAGCGCGGCTGGGCGATGGAATGTAAGGGAACAAAACACATGCCCCTCCAGTCAATGCCGACTGTCCTTCGCACTGTTTAATCTCCGCCTATTTGTAAACTTGGCTGCATCGTTTGTTTTGCAGGTTTTATGGCCTTCCAAGCTCCTCTCGGGGAGGATGAAGCTCTGAGTGGCTGCCCCGCGGTGTTAGCCGTATTCAGGGAGGGGGTCCCCGCTTTTTGAAAAGCTGCTGTTAGAAACTATTAGAGCTGAGAGCTCACTGTACTTGAATGAAAGCAAACAGCAGAGTAAAGCTGTAAGAAAGCAGCTTGCTTCTGTTCAGGACCACTGAGGGAGCCAGTGCTGAGCCACTCTGGTTGCCTGAATGTGCAACTGGCCAGCCCTCAGCACGCCACCCCATCTGCCTGCAATGAGGGGCTAGTTACTTGTACCAAACTGTGCTACTGCTGCCATGGGCCTGGGGAACTTCTGGAAGTCCTTTAATTATCTCCAAGGCTACTCCACATTTCACAGGCCCAGCTCCTGCTCTGGTAGTCTCCAAATACCAATGCCAGACCTCTTTGGCCCCACAGGGTGGCCAGGTCTGGGTAAATTGCAAATCAACCTCTGCACCCCTGGCAGGCCCGGGACAGGACTGCAGAGAGCACAGGGCGAGTGAGACCCACAGCTCATGAGGTCCATCGGTTCCAAACTCTGCGCAGGAGTCAGGGCTCATCCCCCGGACTGCAAACTCCTTTGCCTCCATAAAATGCTTGAACTGCAGAGTGCCTCTCCCTTACCTTAACTAACATGGGCACCACAGGGCAGTGATTACCCCAAACTGGCTAATTCTTCAAGCAGGGCAATTATTGATCCCCGGAGAGGCGTGCTTTGCATCTCATTTTTAATCACTTTTTGTGCTGCGTGAAAAGAGGCAAGAAGTGGGGGATGGCTGCTGGGAAGAATCTGCTCCCTCTGCCTGACACTCTTGGGAAACTTGTTTCCATCCTAGTAGAACTTGCAGCCTGGGAAACAGCACTGTGTTAATCGCAATGAAGACAAATTGACTCCATACCTCAGCTATAAAGGGAAAATGCTATGTTTCCCTGACCTCTCAGCTGCTTAAAGACTGTATCACCTGATATCTATTTGTCCCACATAGGAATTGGAATTCTACCCCAAACCCCAAATAACCCAAAGCCTTTGCCACTTGCAGACTGTGCTTGGCTGCTCCAAGGGTCACAAGAAAACGAAGGACTTTTATTAAATACTCACCAGGTAATACACAGAAAGAACTACGTCCAGAACCAACCCCTCAAACTGCTTTTTCTGTCCCCTGGAGTGACTTACACAACACCCATTCCCCTCAGAAATTACAGAAACCTCTGTCCCGAGTGAAACTTGAAATCCCAGCAGTACAGCAAGTCTCTCCACTCCTTGCTCCATCTTTAGGCTTCTTCCACCAGTTTGGTGAGGATTTCTGCTCCCTCTGAGGTAATCACAAGGGTATGTTCAAATTGTGCCGATCTGAAATTCACATTTAGCAGTTATGAGGGGGCAAACACATTCACCATGCCTGGAAACTCATCTGTTTGGGGGTTTTGGGCTGTCAGTGATGAGTTCCATGTCTTAGGAAATACCAGAAAATAAAATCAGGCTACCTTTTATTGTCTACAGAAATTGCAGTCCATTTATCCTTCAGAATCTTAAATTCGGGGGATCCTTCCATTATTATTGGCTCTGCAGCAAGAAAAACAAAATGTATTCTAAAGTTAGTTGCACTCCTGCGTGGACTGTGAAATAAGCAAGAAGGGGGGGTATCCCAGCAGGTAGCTCCCCTTCCACACAGGTCCCATCTCTCTGGGCTGGCATTCTCTTGACACACTAAAATGTGAACTAAAAAGGAAGACAAAATAGCAAGGTAGGAAGTTGCCCATTCCTCTTTTGTAAAAGCATGGAATTTTAATCAAGCTTTAATTAAGACCGTGTGGATAATAACCAAAGCTCCAACCACATTTATAAACAACAGATAGTTTTAAATATTTGAATTTTTTAAACAGGCTTAAAATGTTCATTAAATCAGCAAAACAACAATTTTCTTATTCCCCTCTAATTGCTGCGCCATTTAGCCACACAGTGAGAAAGAAGGTTTTTCCCCCAGCAGTTCTCCATGACTGGAAGTGAGCACGATCAGTCTGCGGGGCGAGGCTCCGGCTGGTTACTGCCGCCGCAGTCCCCAAACCCAACAGCAGCTCTGGCAGGCAGTAAATGACTAAATGC
Source organism: Trochalopteron elliotii (assembly GCA_024734555.1). Classification (NCBI taxonomy): domain Eukaryota; kingdom Metazoa; phylum Chordata; class Aves; order Passeriformes; family Leiothrichidae; genus Trochalopteron; species Trochalopteron elliotii. Next base: position 11,831,639 of record JANPWX010000011.1, on the reverse strand, counting down.
CAGCAAGCTGCTCGGCTTCAGGGACACGATCGCATCCTTCTCACCCTCCTCAAATCAAGTGTGCTGACGGAGCCTTTGCCTTGCCAAAAATACGAGTCAAATATTGGCAAAATTTATAATTAACATTTCATTATTTAAATCTTGTCATTTGAAAATTATTTCATCCAAATAGTTCGTAATGCATTTTTAAAATTATATTTTAATCTGTTTCCTAAGAGGTCGATCTCACCGACGTCCCTCTGTCTGCACGGTTATTTCTGTATCCCAATAAAGAAATGTTACAGATCTGGGCTGCTCCGTGTGTGCTTTTTTAACAGAAAACCATAGCAGAGAGTTACTAACCTATTGTGAACGCCATTCCCTCTTCCATTAACAAATCACTGTCATTGGCTACAAAAGAAAAAAAAAAACAAACCGCGTTTATGCATCTTGGGTCCGTTTGTTTTTTGTTTTTTGTTTTTTGTTTTTTTTTAAGAGAACGCAAGCAAGCCCTTTGTTTAAACCCCCTTTTAGCTCGCAGGTACTGTGCACCCGAGCCCCGTTATGAGCCGGAGCACCCGCCGAATGCGATCCCATCCCGGCCGCAGCGAGACCATCCCGACGGCGGATCCATCCAGGCCGAGAACTTTAATGTTTTAGCAGAGATTTTTCTTTGCCCCGTGACAAACTTTGCCGGCGCGGTTCGGGCGCGGGCGGGATGCGGAGGCGCGGGACACGGCGGCTGCCGCCCGGAGCGGGCGGGGGAGGTGGTCCGCGGCGCTCGGCTGCCCCGACGGCTCCCTTAACGAGCGACTTGTCCTCAAAAATACCCCGCGACCCCCAGAAAAGGAGGCCGGGAATGCCCTCCAGCTTCCCAGCGATTTAATCTCCCCACCGGCAACCCCCCGCCCCGCCGGAGCGGCAGCGTGCATGTGTGTGTGGGGGGCTCTGTTCGCTTTACCGCCCTCCCTCTCCCCCTCCCCGGAGCCCTCTCGTCGCCGGGCGGAGCGGGGGGACACGGGCTCGGGGGGCGGGGGCCGCTTACCGTGGTGCCACACCTCGGGGTGCCCGTGAAAGTAGGACCCGATGCCGTGGCCGACGAAGAAGGGGCAGACCTGGAAGCCACCTTGCCATGCCACGGAGCTGCGGGGGCAAAGAGGACGTGTCAGGGTGCGTGTCCCGACCACCACCCCCGCTAGACCGCCCCAGCCCCTTCTACCGCATTGCTACCGACACTGGGTCACCACTTTGCGGCCGTTCCCAAAGACATTGAAGCGAGCATGGCTGAGCCATTGTTAGGTTTCAGAGTTAACACGCCTGCCAAGAGAGGCTGGCAGTTCCCGTGCCAGCCCTGCTGTCTAGGTAAAACGGCAGTGTGCTGTCTCCCTGCTTGATGGAGGGTAACCTTTTCCACAAGCACTCTGGGAACTCATTTTAAGATGGCACAGCTGAAGTTGCCAAGTCGGGTAGCCAAGGCCCCAGCCCAGCACCAAAACACAGCCTTTGCCGAGTTCTCTGTAAGTGCAGAGCTGCATAGCCAGGGCCTGCTCTGGGTTTCCTGCAGGAGAAGAGGCTCCTGCTGCCAACAGGGAGAGTTAAGAGCACTACTACTTCACTTTCATAAAACTTCAAACATTTAGTATAAAAATGTATTGAAAGTCCAGCAAATCCTTTATGCAAAATAACAATGTATTCCTAATGAACCTACTGCCACAGAGGCTAAGCCAAATTGTAACAATTACAGTGTTTCAGTTCTATCTGCGAGATCTGTCCTGCCTTTCACAGCCTGCCTCAGGGAGAAGCATTTCTGAGAACTGCCTGCAGGACCATGGCTGGGCTCTGACTCCTGCCCATGGTAGGAAAGCAAATTTCTATCCCAGTTCCCCAAAACTGGAGGACTTGGAGACATATGGGGTATCCTCTGGCTGCTGGCCCACCCCATGTCTGCAGGGTTCACTTTCAGACTCTCCCCGTACTCAAGCAGTGCTGGACAGAGTGATTTGAGGCAGCTCAGCCAGGAGGCCTGCCTGCATCCAAACTAGAAAAATGTAGAGATTCAGGAAGATCTGGAGATGGATTAGAAGTGACAAGAAAGTTACCCTTGTCCCTGCATATCATCCCCATCCTATTTCTAAACTCAAACAGGAGCAAGAAAGGAAGGCACTCAGCCTGAAGAGATTTTGCCTATAACGTTAAAAGCTTTATTTGCTTCTTTGAATGAAGGTAGGCACTAAAGATCTTCAGGTTTGTCTGTGTTTACATATTAGGAAATGCTCCCTCACAGTTTCACTACTGGTGGAAAGCTGAAAAAGTTAAGAAACTCAACTAAAGGTAAAGCTGTTGCAGAAATTAAAGCCTGTTAATCTCCGTGGGGTAGCTTTTATTCAGGTGCAAAGTGGCCTCAGCTTGCTGTACAAAGTAATCCCTTTTGCACACCAGGCTCCACAGACTCTGCAGTGCTGGCTCCAGTGTCCATGGGTCATTGTCCCAGAATTTAATGCCACTCAACTGAGGGACATGCTGCTCCACCACAGTAAAATGGCAATGAGAGAGTAGAGTTCGTTAATGCTGCAGTGTTCAGACCTTAGAACGTGTTTTAACAGGATTCGTGTATTACATTTTACCAACCCATTGCTCTGATATAAAGACTAATCACATTTCTTCATTAACTCTGGAGAAGAATGGAAATTTCAGGTTTAGCTACCCCAAAACTCCAAAGTACTGGCAAAGAGGATTACCAATAAAGCTAGAAATAGGGGCTTCATTTGTTTGCACTCAAAGGCCAGACTTTATAAATCATTTATATAGATATAAACTTTATACATCACTTATTTTGAAAAAAAAATTAATAAAGGATTATGCAATGAGAAGTCCTACTAGAGACAGAAAACACTTTCTCCCCTGCCTTTCTATCATGTCCCCCATATGTGGGTCAGAGACTTGGCCTGCTGGTTATGATGCTGCTGAAGGCCAAGCAAGAAGTACAGAGAATGGAGATGAGTTAGAAAGCCAGACTCCTCAGAAACATACACAAAATCCAAGAACTCCAGTTACCAAGCCCAGAGCAATGCAGATGATGACTCCCATATGAGTGAAATGATTCTCTGAAGAGAGATGGGAGAAGCCGTCCATGCAACAGGTGATAAGGTTTTCTTTCATCTTCTTCTGCCAGTATTTTTGCAAAACCATAAACAATCACACTAACTGTTCAGCTTTGCTGATGTCCTTATGTGGCATCCCTGACCACTGACAGAGCATGGTTATTTTTTTGTATTACTGCAGGATTTTTTCTTCCAGAAAAATCCATGTTCTGTAGCAAGACAGAAACAGTTTCTCTCTGTGCAGCTATTCTTCTGAGCACCATGGCTACATACTTTCCAATGTGCAGGGGAAACTCCAGCCTCAGCATTCAGCTGCTGCCAAGGAGGGTGGCAGTAGCAGCAGGAGCTGCATGTTGGGCACCAAGCACACAAGCACCAGGGCACGCAGAAGGCAGTGTTGTAACAGTATCCTGTCCTCATGCAAAGAAAGGATTCATATGCATCTCAATGGTGAATTCTACCACTTTCTTGCCAAACAGCTTGAAAACGACTCTGTTAGCACCAGTACTTCAGTGGTTACTGTGTGTGATCAAAAGAGGGGATCTTGGAGGGGATCCTGGAGCTCAAAGGGCTTTGACATCTACACTGACAGACAGGTGCTCCTCCTTCTTCCCTCTTGTTTACATACAGAGCCTTGGTATTCTCAACATAAAATGTAACACGATCAACAGACCTGAAGTTGACACACTGAAATCAGACACACTGAAAATAAGATGCAGGTATTAAACTCAGCCACTTTCAATCTGGTTTTAGTATTTTCATGAGCTTCAGAAGGTCCTATGAGGCATTTCTCTCCACAACTACAAGCTTTACTTCGGAGTATTTAATAAACTCTAGTGAACTCTTACACCCTTGTGGAGTTACAGTAAAACACCCAGCTTTCATAACAAAACAAAGCTGCTAATCCTAACTACAACTTGGAAAGACAATCCTGTAAATGTACATGTTGGCTGTAACTTTGAAACAGCTCTGAAAAGAGGGAATTGAACTATTGGTCTTGGTTAGCCTCTATGGTCTCCAGGATTCCCAGGCTGTGGAATCTGACTTAAAAATCAAGACGCCAGGGAGTGGAGCATTTTTGCACGTATTTCCCATTTGTTGCTGACAACAGCTCAATGCTTTGGTCTCACCATCTCACTGCCCAGCTCAGGACCTGTCAGTGGTGGCCTTTCCTTGAGGCTTTCCATAAGATAATCTTAAAAAATTGCAGCCCCAACTTCATCAGATGCTTCTTGCAGACAGGCAGCATAAGCTGAGACAGCTGGAGGAGCCCTGATTGCAAGTGGGAAAGCAGTGAAGGAAGGAGGCAGAGGTTGGCATGGCTGAGCTGGGCTGCCTGGCATCTCCTGTGGGAAAGGAAGTGCCAGTCTGTCAGTTCCCCCTGGATGGGGCACATCCCAGCAAATCATTCCCAGAGCAAATGCAGGGGCAGCAGAGGTAGATCTCACAAGACAGCATCAAGAGAAAAAAAAGGTTCTTCAGAATAATCATTGTTAAAAATACTCATTGACAACATTTATTATCACACATATTGATCTTTTTTGCATATTTGGGCAGATGTGAATCAGGCAGGATTAAAAGCATAATTAATTTAGTGAGCCCAGTACTTGATTTTATGTTTTGCTGCCACGTGTTCCAGCCCAGTGGCTGCAGAGTCAAGAGTAGCTGCAGTGCTGCTTTTCTTTTGCTGATGGCAAAGGCAGGCCAAGTGCCTGGCATTGGGATGGACTGGCAGTGACCCAGTTGGTGAAGGAACATCCCAGAGGGCCAAGCTATCCTCCTGGAGCCACTGTCAGAGCCTGTCATATGGTGGTGTCATGCTTCGGAGAGTGGAGACAGGAGAGATGGGTGTCACTTGCCATCTGAGCATCCTCTTCCCATGTTGCCAGACAACAGCTAATTCTCTGAAAGGAGGGATAAGTGTGGAGACATGCATTGCTGTCCTGACAGCAGCCTAACAGGGAAATTGCCACAATGGAGGAACAGGCAGTGCTGACTCTCTAGAAAGCTTTCCCCGATATTCAAGCTTCCCCTCAAAGGAGCTCTTGGGTGGTAAATCCCTCCTCTTAAGCTGAAAAGCAGGTTGAAAGAAATTCTTTAGGGGGCTGTCCTGTGCAGATACCCTATAGGTGCACCTAGAGGAGAATTTTCTTTTCTTTTTACCAAATTTTGTCAGTTTATTCTCAAGGTAGGTCTGGTCTAGTATTCTTAGCACTCCCCAAAGAAAAAAAAAATAGTGAAACAAGCCCATTTTCAGCATTGACAGCTACTGCTTCTCTGGGCTCTGTGGTGGCACAAGGGAATAAAGAATTTGACTGATTGGAGAAGATGGCACAGACAGCTTTGCTGTCAAGGATGAGCATCCTGGTGAATTGATCCTCAGCCAGGGATGCCTCTCCCACAGTGCCACCTTCTCTTACCAGGGATGAAACTTTATCCAAAACAGTCCTGCAGAGCACCATGACATGAATGGCTGAAGTTGTTAAACAAATTTGTCTTGCACTTCTTGGCAGTGAATATAGTTGAGAAACAGTGAAACTGGTAACATCCCCATGATAATTGTTCTTATGTAGGGATCTTATTTTTTTTTTTTAATTAGAAGTAATCATATTTGTCTTAGCTATATTATTAGCAAAATGGCCACTGAATGGCATACTTGGTCTGGTTTTTTTTAAGTATTGAGACCAGACTCATCCTAAACTATATTTATTTGTGATAAAAATACCTGCTTTGAATAGTACCATACTATGTAATTTGAGAAATTACAGAATTCTGCAGGGAAAATATTCAAGTGGGGTTTTTTTCTGAAATAGTAATCCTAGACTGAAGGAATACACAAGTTCAGGGATTCCCTATAATGACAATAAATGTTGAGATATAATTAGTAATATTTTTGAAAGCCAACAATTGTTTTTTGAAAGAAAGGTACATTTTAGTTTCAAACTAGAACACAAATTACTGTATTTTTCTTACAATAGTGCTGAACTTTTATTTGAGGTTCCCTGTTTCTGAAAGCAGACATGATGGATTGAAATAAAAGATAATTTATTGCAATGCTTACTTTCAAGTGCAGAGAGAAGCATTGTAATTGTAATTTACAGTAGCTGTCAAGGAAAATCTATCACAGATGACATTAAAATGACTTATTTTGCCTGAGCCACTTATTGTTTAAATGTGCATAATCTGATAGAAACAGATTTTTTTAAAATCTGCTTTATATTTTTCTAAATTAATATCAAAACATATACTTATGAGTTAACCATTTTAAACCATTTATTAATACTTTCATCACAATTATTTCTTTTGTAGGAGTTGAAATCTGGTTTATTTAACAACATCACTTTTAAGTTCTTTAGCTCTTTACACTCATAACACTTTCATGCACTTAGACTCTGTCTAAAAAGCATATTTTTGTCTGAAAATGTCAAAAATGGTAGAAGACAATGGATCATAGGGACCAATTCCATTTTTACACTGGAACTGAAAATAGTTTTGATATGCCTTGCAGTAGAAAGAGGTTAGCAAAGACCCAAATTTTTCTAAGCAAAGTAACTCACAACTCCATGCAACCTTTTATTTGCAACTTGTAGCCGATGGGAGAATGAACTGCTGTCAATGAAATACTCAGTGTCAGCTATTGAGCTTCCATAACAAAGACTATGTTAGAATATTGACTGCAAACTTACTCCAAGATATAATTATTCTGAAACCTACTGTAGAAAGGAAATATTCTCATTATTTGTGCATAAGATACATTCTGCATATGACTGGAGCACCTTTACAGAAAAACTGATGAAAGAAACCTGGACACATTTCCGTTCTGACCTGAATGTTTTCAGCTTGTAGGTGCTTGTTCTCAGGCATTTATAATATCTAACTCCTGTGAAACTTGAGATTTTGATGTATATATATTTATTATATGTCTGTCTGCAAGCAAAAGTCAAATGACAAATAACCTGAAATACACAGCTTCACCAAGCCAAGGTGAGCTTTCAGCAGAGGGAGTGTTCAAGTAGTTCTAAACAAATCAGCACATTTAAATCGTCAACATCATAAAATCTTGAGAAATGAAGTTAATGACCTGCTATTCCATATGCAGTTTTCAACAGCTACTACCTTCAATTAATCTGCTTTGCAAAGGGGACACCAACTATATATTTACATTTTGCAAGTAAACTGACCTCTGTAACAACACAGCAAAAATCCAATGTCACATTCAACTCTGTTCTTTTTCTTCTTCTTCTTTTTTTTTTCTTTTTTTTTTTAAACAGCTAGAATTAATGTCGTGAATCTGTAATGAAATGCATTATCCTGCATGGAGATTTATCAGATTTTCCAACTGAATGCCATGCTTTGCTAGCACTAGCTGGAGTTCACCTGCATGTTGGTGTGGCGTGTGGCTCTTTTTTGTAAAGAGTTAAGTTGAACACAAAAAAAAGGAACAAAGGTCAGCACCCAGCCGCCACTTGAATGTGAGATTTTTCTTTTTATTCCCCTTGATGTATACTAGGCTCTGTGTTATTAGTCTTAATGATGGAAAATTGTAGTGTTGATACAAATCTTTTTTTCAAAGTAGTAGGCGGGAGCTCCATTTGTTAGTAAGTTTTTTTGTGACTAAAAGCCATGGACAGTACATTTATGTAGCAGTAAAAGGCCTAGATGCTCTTTCCATAGCAGAGCTAATTATTCCTACTGTGACCTTACTGATCTACCCTGTTCCTAGTACATCTCATCTGCACGCCTGTTCCTCTGTGTAGATGGTGTCAGAGAATATGAAAAACCCTATAATGAAACCATTTTCATGATGGAGAAAGGCTACTGGAGTTGCACTTGCTACAAAGAGGCTCAATTATATGAGTAATTGTGATAATTTTCTACATTCATAGCCTTCAATGGGGAAAAAAGAATGAGAGCCACAAAAGAAAATTACTTTAACAAGAAAGTACAGAGAGTAAAAATGGAAGAAGAGACAAAAAGGGGGAAAAAATAACCAGAAAAAAAAGTTTAAAAAATAGATCTGGAGGGAGGAATAGCAAGACAGGGAGAACAACAGAAATGCTCAAAAAGCCTATGTGCAGCTGTGTTGCACAATTAAATTGAATTTTTTTTCTGCAGTTGATGAATGTGACTACTGCAAATGTGCCTCTGTAGTTAGCTATCATTTGTTGTTCCGTGACAGGAAAAGGATAATTACCTCTCAGAGAGAATCAAAGGCTGACATGCCCTTTAGACACAGCCATGAATGCAGAGCTCGATAGAATGCTTGAATAAGAATCCAGTGTTCTGTGCCCCCTTCTACTCAAGAATAAATTTTGTTAAAATGCAAGAGCACCACCAGTAAATCTGTTGAACCCTAGGTGTTCAAAAATATGAGGTGCATCTATCGACTCATCCCATTTGCAAAAATAAAACTACATTTTGAATTCACTTCTATTATATTCATGGACAGTAAGATAGTGAGATATGCATTAAATTTCTTTTCCCAGTAGGGGTCTGATTCAACATTTCCTATGAAAGAACAGAAAGACACTATCCTTTTTCTCCAGGCTAGTTAGCCTATAATTTAAAACTGTCAAAAACACAATTTTATACAAAGTCTTCAATAAAAGCTTCTCAGATATAACCCAAAGAGGTTTTACTAAAGTTTGATTCAGACTCTGTTACAATATTTTTAAAGCTATAAATACATCTAACTGATATTTTGCCGTTCTCTTTTTTTCTTAAAGTATTTGAAGATTTACAAAGAAAAAAAAAAAGGCAGCATCCTTTCAAGGTGACTAAGCCTTGCAGCTTTTAAGTAATCAGAATGAATTCAATAGCTTGTTGGGACCATTAGCAGTCCGAGGAAGTATTGCTTAATGAAATGTATATGATATATGTCTATTTCTTCCTTTTGGCAAACATTTTAAAATAATCCATAGGTACCTTCAAAAAACTAAGACGCATTTCTATTTAAATCCATCAGCAGAAGAGTCATGACTGCATTTATGTGAAGGCTAGAAGAGATGCAAAATAGGGAAAAATCTCTGAATGTCAGCTCTTTTTTCCCTGTGACGTTTGCAGGCACTGCTCTTTGTAAGATCAGAAGCTCTCGAGTTAAATATTTTTGTAGTTTTTAAACAAAGAGCTTATTTATGTTGACTAATTCCTTTGTAATGTTCAATGAAAACAATGGTTTCTAACTGTCTTACACTGTTAGACAGATGTGGTGTAGTGTCACACTCAAATAAAAAATAAACAAAAGCCCACTGCAAATTACATCTGTTAATTTCAATCTATTTTATGAATATCTTTGTCTTTTTATACATTTATCTTTGCTGACCCTAGTGTAATTCACTTAAAAAAAAATACCTCTTACCCAAGGAACAACATTATAGCTTGGCAGTTCACATACTGATATCAGACTGAAATGATGGTTTTGAATCATAAAACATGTCATCAGCTTTATACCAAACCACCAATAACCTTTGTCCCATTTGCCAGCCCTCCTTTTACTTGTCAATATAAGGCTTACCTGATTGTGTTTCCAATTACAGAGAAGGGAGCCCCTGGTCTGCAAGCTGCAATTGCTTCATCTCTACATTTCCTGGCAACCTCCACTAACTTTTCACCAGATTTATCCACATTGCCCACCAAAAAGGTTTCAGAAGTGTCACCATGGTAGCCATTGTAATACACCTAAATATATGCAGAAATGTAAAGACATTTTCTCATTATGCATCCAGAAACAATTCGTCGTCTTAATTAAATCCATTCTTTCTAGGAACAAGCTATATATTGCAACAGATAGACAGGTAAGTCATATTTGCAAGACAAAACATTGCAGAGAGAAAAAAAAAAAGAAGAAGCTTGAAAGACTGCAAAGTGCCTAAGGGTTGCCAACATTGCCAATTAAAAATTCAAGAAAAGCAGAAGCTGTGCATCAGTGCCCAGCAGTGCACCAGGCACTGATGCACCAACACTGCTCAGCCACAGGACATGAGATAACTGGGCTGCTTGTGAGAAGATGGGTGGGGGCCATGGATGGGTTGAAGCAGGCCCTGGGGGCTGCCAGGTGCCCACCCATCCTGGCCCCTGCAGCCAGGGATGTGTTTGTACCCCAGAGGGGCAGGGACTGGGGCCAGCGCTGGCCACGGGCACAGGGGACCTGGTGGTGGTGGCAGGGAGGTGAATGTCTGCAGCTCCCACTGGAGCTCTCAGAGCCAGACCCTGCTACCAACAGCCAGAGTGAACCCCACAGAAAACACAGACCAAATCCACAGTCAGCTGTTGCAGGTTTTCCTTGATCTCATTTTTAAACTACAATGTGGCGCTAACATGGAATTTTACTTCTGATTTCCAGAGATGAATTTTGAGAGAATAAACGTACTGCTGTGGCATTGAAAATTTTCATGTTCTGAAAATGAAACATGCTGTTGAATTAATTACATATTGGTTTTTTTCTTTTCTTTTTGACATTTCATAGGTTTTAAATGTTAGCCCTCCTGAAATTCTCTGTTGAACACATGAAATCCTGGCTATGCACTATGGAGCTCTGCAACACACCATTAAAATGGGGTTTGCAGCTCTGCACATGGCAGGCAGGCCCATAATTGTATGAGCAAGCAACATTTCCCTACAAAAAGACAAATTAAAATGGTGCACAGTTTTGATCTTCTAAAACATTTTTTCTCTCCCAAACAGTGGGCAACTATCCTTCTACAACTAATTACTCACCGAGCTCGAACCACTGAACTTTTGCCACTGGCAAGCTATTTGTGAAAGACAGACTCACATTCTTTTTGGTTGATTCCAAACTAAAAAAAACCCCCAAAAACCCCATGCTACAGACAGTTTATCCCAAGGCCAGGTTTGTCTTCAGGCTGAGATATAAAGAAAATGCAGGCCATTAGGAGCAAGGGGTATTTTAAAGAAAGGTGAGTGCCAGCAAGAGCTCAACTGTGTTACCACTGCTCTGGCAAAAAGCAGCTGCAATCCTCTGCTATACACCTTCCTCTGCCAGCTCAGATCACCACAAAATCTCTTTTTATTTTTTATTTAATGCCCATTGGGCAGGTTTTAAAGTAGATAGCTCATATTTAAACCGAACTAGTTTGTTTTTAGCTCTAGCAAGTAAAACACACAAACCCCCAACACTAAAGATCACCATCATCCTGGAAAAGCAAACACAGATTTAAAACACAGGAGAGTTTAAAAAAACCAACCCAACAAACAGCACCAAAAAACCCAACAACAAACCAAATAATAATATTTACTGCAGCCCATCAGCTGCAATTATATATTTCTGATGTTAATAAACTACAACCACAGCAACTGTAACATACTATTTCCTTAAAATTCAGTGAAAGAACCAAGTCAGAAGAAACACTAACCTGGTAACAATAGGCTGAAAATTGCACTGTGCTGAGGATCCAGTAATGGATAACACTATTGTCTCTACACTAAAACACATTTTCAAGTCTACATGTTTCAAGCCTAAAAAATTTGTATTTCATCTATGAAATGCTACCATCTTAATTGGGCTAAAATGGATTTTTTTTGTTCAGTTAATTTGTACATAGTGCTAGGTATTTACACTTAACAACCTGAGTATTATTTAATTACTTTATAGAACCTGTACACAATTATAAACAATTTGTTGTGCAATATTTACTTTGATTTTTATTCTTCCCAGCTGTGAACTGTCCCAGTTTTGCTCAATAAAAATAAGCTAAGAGATCAGTTAATAATGCTGAAAAGTAGTATTTTTTCCTCAGCTGTTTTGGACTAAGCAATTATCACAACAGCACAGTTCAGTTTCAAATGATAAAAGAAATCTCACAAAGAAAGTCAGCAATTCCCATCCTTGTAGAAATCTTCACATTCACAGAAATGTCAAGATTTATTTTATTTTATGAGAGTAAATTAAAAGCAAATAAATATATGTCTGCAAAAAGGCCAGTAACACTTAGTCAGACATTTGTCAAGCAGGGTGGACAAGGTATGCCCACTATGTTAAGACAAAAATGCTTCATTTGGTTTATCATGGAAAGTATCTGTGATATGAATCTATACTTTCTTTTAATTTAAGGTATCATTATTAACCTGACAGACTGAACAAAAAGTAAAATGAACCTTAAGGAGGTTGAAAGAAATATGTTTTAAATCCTTAGTTGTTGCAAACTGATTTAGTTTAATAAACTGAGCAAAGCGACACCAGTTCACCAAAATAAAAATGAAGGCCAAAAATAAAGTTTAAAAATGCTAGATTGCACTGGGTAAACCTGATAGTCAGAATTCTAAGATTAGAAAGTATGGATATGGGAAAGAATTAAAAAAGATCAAAAACCCAAGCCAAACCAAATCCAGTTCTGGATCACATGTGAGTATATAATGGAAAAAAGGTCATTGACCCTAATTTTAATAGAAAAAATATTTTAGAAAGCTTGAATCTCATGCTCAGAGGTAGGTCTGCTGAAGATTTCTTCACTCTGCCAGTATGAAAATAGTTTCAAGTTACCACTAGATTCTTTAATGGTTTAAAAAGCTTGTTTTTATGAGATTCTACTCCCTTGTATATGATACATTATTGCGAAATAATGGTGGAATTAAAAAAAAATCTGTGTTCATATTAGAAATAAACAGCACCTCAGAAAAATAAAAACATGCACAGCAAAAAAAGAAAAAAAAACTTCTGCAAGACTCAAATTTTTTTTTTTCATAAATGAAATGAGAATTAGGTTTCCAGTTCCTGTGCTTTCTTGCTTGCTCCTAGGAAAATGCAGCCTGTGTTTATTTAAATAGCTGTAATTGATGATTCCCTGGAAATATTAAGTCACGGTTATATCACACTATTTCTGTTTCTGCTCAAAAGGTTCAGGGCTTCTATAGCAGAAATGGAACACAACACTACCTTCGGGGATTTTAATAAATGTAGGGAACACTGCTAGCAAAAGAGTTGCTGTCCAAATAGACTGACATACCCAGGCCAATGCAGCCTCTAATGACAGAGTAAGATAATGTCAGGCCCCACTCAAAATCAGCAGGAAGAGGAAGATCAATCTTGGCAGAGTGAAGGAAAAATGCTGGCTTTCTTCATGTTAGCTCATCTCATACATATCTATCTTCAGCTGCTGCCCAGTACTGTGGTGCTCTGCATTAACTACACAGTGGATCAATAACAATTACACCTTCTCAAAAACATGACACATAGCAGGATTGGGTTGACATTTCACTTAGGCCAACATTGATCTCAGTGCATCTGATTCCAGTCCTAAATTCAAGTCAGGCCTGGGTCTAGCTGGAATAAACACACAGTTAAAAACAAAAAAGGAAACCAGCTGCTTGTGCCTTGGCTCAGAAGTAAACAGCACATCCATCTGTGCATCCCCCATCTCAAATCCACTATTCTTCCTGTTGCTACTAGTGATTCTAAAGTTGATCAAAGACTATTTTTTATATGAATTACTCACCGTGACATCAATGTTGATAATATCTCCATCCTGAAGAGGTCGACTGAAACATAAACAGAAAAAAAAATAATGGTGACAGACAGTTCCCAACAAAGAGAATATAAGAATAAACACCTAATGACACATACATAAAAAATCAAGGGGTAGATATTTTGTGATGGAGGAAGGCAGAAGCAAACAGAATAACCATTTTTAATGTTCAGCTCCGACTATTTAGAGAACAAGTGTAGCTGAATATAAAATAATGAGAAACAACTACCAGAAAAACATATCAACACCTGAAAAATCTACCATTATATTTATTCTTTTTCTCTCACTAGGGTTCATATTTTACTTTGTGAGTAGCTGAATGTATTGAGAATATTAAAAAAAAATCCCACATAAATTCAAATACATTTATTCCTTAGCCTATACTTATTTTGCTGTATGAACAAAAAATCAGATCATACTGTTTCTTTTTCCCCACACACACTGAACTCAAAATGCAATATACTGTTTTTCTTTAAGTGCCTGGACAAACAGGATAATATTTTTTTTTCCTATTTCACATATATTTCTATAACAGCTATCAGCATCATAGGGAAACACATTCTGCATCTACAATGCATTTAAGAATGACATTTAGTTAAGCTGCAGTATATTCAATATCAAATACAATTTATTAATTTCAGTTGAGCATTTTAATTTCCAGTTGTAAAACGTACATTATTGAGGAAATACCTGTCAGGAATACCATGACATACCACGTTGTTTACAGAAGTACAAACAGATTTTGGAAAACCTCCATAGCCCAGAGGTGATGGATAGGCATTCTGTCTGATTATTTCATGATGAACAATGGAATCTATTTCTTCAGTTGTCATGCCAACCTAAAATATCAAACATAACATCCTGTTAAAAAAGCAAGTAGAGTTTCTCATATTTACTGAACGTGATTGCAGCCAAGCTTCAGTGAAATACTGGATGTTTCAAATAGGCTGCTTTGATACAAAACACTATACTGTCTGATATACTTTATTGATGTATGAACTTTTTTTTTCTGAAAAAAGATTTTAAATAAAGCATGCAGTAGAAATGAGCACTCAAAGGTACCTAGAAAACCTAAAATCCTGTCTACTTCTTTTCTGTTCTTTTTTCCATATGTACTTTCTCAAAGACACCAATTTCCTGTGGCATCGTTTCAGTAGCTGCTATAAAAATGTCGTTTCAATGTTTTCAGTCCCTTAAAACAAAACATTACTTTCACTTTTATTTGTAAAAGAAAGGATATTAAGTTTTCTAATTGCCCAGTACATTCACCATAATGTATTTAAACATTTTAATAAATTGTTTTCCAGGCATTCCTATATTTTATAAAACATCGAAATATTTAGATTCAAATTTTAAGGATATTTTACTTAAAGTTGCCATAGCCTGGATGATCAGAATGAATCTACAAGTACTGACCCATCATTTTCAGAAATGTTCATTTTTATGCTTGATGTTTTCTAGAGTCATATTTTCCTCAAGATTTTACGTATTTAAAAAAACCCTCTCATAAATTATTCAGCTATTTTCTGGGTATCCATGGAGTGCAAAGTGCACATGCTTAAAATAACATTATTCTTGCTTTTCTTTTGGATCAACTCTGTCACTGGAATGGTTAGAGCTGACATTTGGTAGGGAAACCTCTCTAATTGGGAAGTACTTTTGAGGGTTCCTCTGTAAACTGATTTTGCTTTGAATGAGTTCCAAGTCTTTGAAAATCATACTTTGTACAGATACAAGTATCATTCTTAGCACACTGAAGGAAATGTCACAGTGGCTGTGATTTTGGAGTAACATGTGGAATACAGGTAGGCTGTGGTGCAGGAGACAGTTATATATTGAAATACTGTGTGGCCATGCACAGTCAATACAGAAGAGTGCACTTGTGTGCTGTGCAGAGGATGAAACCAGGTCTGTTTACTCAGCTGAATTTTGGTCAGCACAGAAACGTTGTTGGGCAGGTGAGGAGCAATGAATGCGGGTTCAAGACCAGGATTTGGGATTCCTGCACACACCCCCTGCTTTGCAGCAGCCATGGCAGCCTCAGCCTTGGCAGCCAGTCTGGATTGGATATGGCAGCCATTGGGTCTGGGTAAATACAGGTTTATTACTCCTGCCTTTGCTCAAACATCTTCATCTTTAGCCCACAGACAAACTGAACTGCTGTGTATCCAGCTGGCTGCTGTCTACTGCTGCTCTGCTCAAGCAATTTGATGTGGTTTTTGGATACTCAGCAGACAGCTCTCTGGTCTCTGCATGGCTTACACTCTGTGAAAAGTTCTGCTTTTAACAGTATGTGCTTTACTTTTAAAGATACTTCTGCTAGCTAGGCAAGTTTGGGGTGGCACCTGCTGTGCCCCTAATCCCTTATTTGGAACAGGGCAATTCAACAGTATATAATAAAATATTTTCATGTCATAGAATCTGTGTTTTTTTTTCCCAAATCTGTAACTCACACCCAGGAAAGCTATCATATATAATACTGTATTGTAATTTGAAATCCCACAGGCAGTAATGGCAACATCAAAACCATGTTCAAACTATATCTCTCTGTATCCATGGATTATAATGCACCTTTGTTATACTGGCAAGAGCCAGTTTGGAGGACTGTGTGCAAGGTGGGTTTGGCAGGATAACAGGAACAGGTGAAGGGATGGGATTCCTCAGGTAAAATAGGAATGTAGGGTTTAGCTTATGAGAATAGGCTGAAAGAGCTTGGCCTGTTTAGTCTGGTGCACAGCTCTATTCCTGCATGAAGGGGAAGACTCAAGGAAAGGCAGGAAGCTGTTTAAATTAAAGAGCAGTGTTGGCACAAGAACAGATGGGTATAAACTGAGCACATGCAGCAACAGGCTGGAAAGCAGAAGATGCTCACTATCAATGAGGGAGAGTTTTGGAGCATCCTCCCAGTCAGGGCAGTCTTGAACAAACACATACTTGTGTAAAACAGAGCTCACCACCAGTCTGTGACTGACCTGGGCCGTGGTCTCAGCACTGCAACTCCAAATGTCACCTCTCTCTCTCCTAGTGTACAGGTCCTGCTTATGTAACTATTACCTTATACACCTTTTTGCTCCAAAACATTCATTATGTGTGTGTAGTACTTCGCTATTACATATGATTTGGCACATCATATGAACTGTGTCATAAATGACACCATGCTGCATACATGTGTATTTACACATGATAACAACCAAAGAGTATTTGTGAAAAACTGCTCTCATTCAAAACCCACACTGCACCCTGATCCTTTGGAGACATGTATATGCCTTTAACTTTAAATGAGTAAGTTTTATTGTACTGAGAAATAATTGAACATTAAAAAGTTAAACATGCACAAAGCTATGTAAGATTAAAGCTTCAGGCAATTTTGCTATTTGCTATCCCAGGTCCAGAACTAAACCTTTGTGAAAGAGTGATGATAGCTGAAAGAAAAATCCCCTTTTAAGTCAATAGCATTGACCTACAGTCCCCATCTATCTCTGCATCTCATAGCTACTCAACCCATTTCACCTTATCCAATATGCTATTACATGAAATACCAAGGCAAGGCTGAAAAAGCATTTCTTCATCTGCAAAACCTGGTAGTAGGCTCCTCCCTCTACAATTTTTTCTTGGGAGGTATCCTAAAAAGCATACCGTAGGAACATTTCTGGAAATCATGAGGCTTTATTACCAATGCACTCTGGAAAATTGTGTAGAATTTGGCACCTGTATTTCCAACGGCAGCTCTACGAGTTGTATTGGATCACACAGGTCTGTGAGGGCTGAAGGATGAAGGGAGTGGAGAAGGCAGACCAAGTGTGGGCTTGTATACATGCAGAGCTGGAAAGCATGACATGTGAGGTAGATGGGCCATGAAATGAAAGGAAAAAATGCAGCATGTGCCTTAGGAGAAACTCACACGACTTGACACAATCCAAAGAGAGGGAAATTACAAACACAGAGATATTACACCTGAGCCAGTAATCATGCACTACATAGGTCCAAAGTACAGAAATAATGAAACAGGCATACCATGAACTGAATCAAAAGTTAATAAATCCTTCTTTTTCAGGATCAAACTTAAAGTTGGATGCACATGGCAGGAAAGTTAAAAGAAACAAAAGTAGGAACAAAACACAAATAAGTGAAAGCATAAAAGACACCCAAGCTGTTATGGGACTTGTGTAATTGTTACCTTTAAGCCCTTTCCAGCCAGAAGCAGGACATGACGGGCCAACTGACAGGCTTGACGAAGCCCTTGAATCTGATCTTCATTCTTAATTTCTATGTCGTCTCCCCAGTCTGGTACAATGCCTGTCGTCACATAGTCTGGCTTCTTTATGTGCTTGGAGAAAAAGGATTGAAAATGAAGATCAGAAAACTGAGCATGACAATGGGATCATTTTCTCAGATACTGCCTCCTGCTTCATGGCAGCTTGCCCTTTCTGTCGTAGTATCGACCTTCCTAAGCCATCAGGGCAAACCCTCAAGGCTGCCTCAGTATTTCTTCCACTGCCCTTTTGAACTTAACATTGCCTGTTACTACTGACTTACACAGTCTGTTAGCCTTCGAGTGTTGAAACCCCAGATACTGCAGCTGACTTCCAGCACAGACAGTCTCAAGTTAGGAAACGGGGAGAAAGACTTAAAAACTCTTCTTTTGCAAAGAGGGACATTTTTTACAAAAGGCATCTAAACACTGGAAGTGATGGGAAAAACATACAGAATTAGTCTCAGAATTAAACCTGATCAAATCCCATGTTTCCCACTCAAACAAAACCCCTATTGAGAAATCAATGAGATTGCTTTTTGACTAAGAACTTTAGGATTTAACTTATTTTAATATAGAGGCTTTTGCACATTATTCTAGTTCATATGCTGTGCCAAAATTTCTCCACCTACAGCAAAACACTAAAGTATCCCCATTTGCTATTTCAAGGGAAGCGTAATAAACTTCATTTTTTCCACACAAGAAGTTCTCAGCCCTTGTAGGAGATGAAATTTAATATCTGATTTTTTAAAATCCACAACAATTTAACAACGTTTATAAACATGAAAGCTACTAAGAACAGTGATGTCTTGCACAGAGTTGGAAATGTACTTTCTCTCAGAGGGTCCTGGGCTGTTTCACTGGCTGCAGAAGAATCCCTTTGCCCATGACAGCCAGGCTGATTTTCTGCCACGCTGGCCACAGGGTGAGTTTTGCACTGACTTCACAAAATACAGAGTCAAGCTGGCAGGCAGAATACAAAGTAGGCATTTTGGCTGTACATAAAACAACCATACAACAACAGGGTGTTGGAGTAACAAAGAGTGGGGCCACTAGTGAACTCTATTGGGACTTCAAATAGGAAGACTACTGTTACAGGTATTTTATGTTTAATCCAATAAAAACTGTGAAACTATCTTCAGTGAACTTATGTCAACAGGATTTCAGATTCCCATTTCTTGAAAAAGAATACCATATCAACATTAGCAATGTCCTATTGCAGTACTTTGGGCCTTAGTTAAATAAAAAAACCCAAAACAACACAGTTTATTGGATTAGCAACTCCATACACAGCATCACCCTTGCTTTCCCCTTGGAGGGCAGTTACCTATTAATTGAGACATGATCCTACTGACCTCTAAGAACTGTGAAGGCAGAAGCCCAAAGCAGTGTACATACAAATGTCTGTGTGGACAGTTTCACACCAACATCTTAAAAAACACTATTATTTCAATGTGATTTCTGGCATACTCTGAATAGAAGTAGTAACTTTGCCCTCAAGTTTTCAGAGTTCATAGACATGGACTGATTTTTAGACATCTGAGAACTCTCATCTGGGAAGAAAACTTTTCATTATGACAATATATTTCTTCCTCTTTATCCTAAAAGAAGCATCTAAATACAGAAAATAAAGTTTTAAATTCCATGATTTTTAAGTTTTTGAAAATATATAGAGCATGTAACCCTATGTTCTCCCTGCACACAGACCTTCCACACCCTCTCAGGGCTAAGAGCCCTACTTCCATCATTCTTACCTGCTTTCCTACCTAACAATTTTTTAGTATATCTGGCTCGTGGAAGTGCCCTATATTTGGCATAAGAAATCTATATTAAAATGAAAAACAAAATTGTAAAAAGTACTAATACACATCCTGTGCAGCAGTGTTTAGAAAGGGTACTTTGGTTTCCTCTGGCTAAAGGAAAGACACTAAACAGTTAATCTGTATGCTGTAATTAAACAGTGGAAAAAAAAGAAAAGGAAAAAAAGGAAACCAGAAGTGGAGCACATGTTAAATTTGCATTTGCATCAAAGAGTCCCTTTTGGCTCTAAAGTAAATAAAAACAAAAATATATGTTGCAAGGAGAAAAGCACAAAAAAGACAAGTTTAAACCATGCAGTGGAGTTGCGGGACAGCCACCAACGGGTGTTGTACGTTCTGTTTCTGATAAAACCAAACAATAAAACCATCTGTAAATATGAGCATTTTTGTAATTAGCTTGCTAGAGATTTATACAGAATGGAACTCAGATGATCATGAATGGTTCCTACTTACTTCTGGTAAGACTGTCTACAATTGCTCCAAACAAGAATCTGGACTCAGAATTGTTGACAGATAATTATAATACTCACATTTATTCTACTGTAACTGAACAAGCCCCAGGTCTGAACTGCCTCAAAACTAAATACATCACTGTGTTTAACATGGTAGACAGCTGAACATTAGCTCTCCTATTTCAAATAACAGACCAGGCAACAGGACAGTGATCCAACCCCCAGCTGTTGGGCAACAAATACACTTGATCATGACTGCAATCAAACTCTACACTGTCTGAAGAACAGATTAGGTAACAGAAATTGCAGTACCTTAGGAACTTGGTGAGCTGGAGAAACCATAGCTGGCCAAACTACACTATAAGCAGCATTTCTTTGTCCCTGAAAGAAGCAGCATCTTTGCTGATGATTGCTTGAGTGCCTTTGCAGGTAGTTACGATTGCACAGAGAAAAGATTATGTGGAAGCCAGTCACGGAACCTGTTACCAGATAAATTAAAAATTATTAACAATTTTTTCTATTACCACATTACAAAATAGAAAGTATGCAAAAAGAAGGACATAATGTAAAACAAAGCACAGAACTCATGTAGTTGCTGAGGGTAATACAAATCTTGTACTGTTTAAGAAAGAGCAGAAAGAACAAGAAGAATGAGAACAAAAAAAACTTCCCAAACAATACTTTGAAGCTTTACAAAACACCAAATCTGTTTTGGTTTGATGCATCAAAAAGCAGTGTGGGTAAATTCCCCACCATTTACAGACAGGAGTGATGCTCTAACCGGCCTCTGCTTGGAGCAATTTGCATGGCTGCACTGTCCAAGGCTTGGCAAAGCAGTTAATAAAGCACAATAGCAACAAGAAAAGAGAAGACAAAAAAAAAGCAGACAATGTTATTTTATACAATATTTTCAGCTGTATTTTTGCAGAATTGGTCACAGATTTGAGCATAACAAAGGTAATGTTGCTCTTTGTCTTGCTGTTCAAGACACAAAGAACAGTTCATTTTGTTCAGGGGGCAACAGAAGAAACTTCAGGAGATATTTTTATTCTTGGCCAGAAGTAATTGAAGGGATTAAAATTCGAAATTTATTTGGAGTATTTGAATCAGATTTCCATTTAATTCACATGGGAATTTGGGATGAAAGTTTCGCAGCTCAAACTCAGTTGTTGGGCAATGACACGTTTTGCCCCCACAAAAAAGGAAAAAAGAAAAAAAAGCAAAAAAAAGAAAAAAGGGAAAAGAAAGGGCAGTTGGGGCCCAAAGGCTCTCAGAGACATCAAAACCAAAAAAATGCACCACGAAAGACAATGCTAGCATCCAACCCAGGAAATTCAAAAGGATTATTGACACTGCCCAATTACACCACAATTACACACAGTGTGTATTTCCACTACTCAGATGTTCTACAATATAAACATAGAGTTTTTTTCTGAAACATAAGTTTAACATAACAGTTGATCTGCTTCTGAAAAATGTCATTATGTATACAAATACAAGAGCAATCTTGTGGCAAGTAATCCAGATGAATAATTATTCTTCAGTAAAAAGTTTTTGTTTAAACAGTAGTAACTAAACATTTTTATATCACAGAAATTAAGAAATTTATCTACCGCATATTTTGTAACTATGTAAAAATGTTTATTTCCAGAAGAGTTTCTTTCATATCTTGCATGTTTTTATTCTATTTTACATTCCTTCCTTTCCTTTGGATGCATTTATCATGTTCAGATGCAGAAATTGTCCTTGCACATGTGCAATCTTTCAAAGACAGCCCCTTTACAGGTCTCCATGAAATACAGAAAATTCGAGTTATGCACTGTTTTGGAGCCCCAAACCCAGACTGAATGAAACAGTTGCATTGGGTTTGTCTTAGAAATATTCCCAACTGTCTCTTCGCACTAGTCAGGGTTCCATTTAGGAACTAATGTCTGAAAAGTTAAAACCTATGTGCAGAAAGTTTTATTCAAGCAAATTTTTACTGGTTTTTTTTCAGTTGTTGTTAGGGTTTTTTGCTTGATTGTTTTGTTTGGGTTTTTTGTTGCTATTTGTTTTACTTGTTGATAAATAACAAAGTGGAGCTGAAGGGTGAGGTTCACCTCAAGCTCTCAGTATGACCCGAGTACCCAATGGAAGCTGCCTGCTTCAAAACAGAAGAAAGAGAAGAAAGTGTCTCCAAGTGGAGCTGCCCAGTTAACAGCAGGCTGGATTGATTTGGTAGCCTATTAACTAGAATTTAAATGGCAGACTCATAATCTACTTTCCTAGAGTCTCCATCACAAGAAAAAAATGAATCATTGTCCAATTAACAAAAACCATTCAAACACATGAAAAAAAAAAAGAAAGGGTCACCTAAACTGCAACTGTAAGCACATCCAAAGAACCCAAAGCATCCTACAAACTCCCTGTCTTGTTTGTATACATTTCTGGAATTTGGAAGCACAGAATCTGCTGAGGCAGCAACTCTTGGGCCATCAGAAGGAGCAATCAGTCTGACAGTGTAAGTAAAGTTGTCTGTTTTACAAAGTGCAGTTGAAGTACCTTGCTCTTAGCACAGCTAAAGGTACCACAAATACATCGAAACCCCACCCTCACTGATGTGGTTGGCTAAAGTCCACACAGACATCGATATGTGCACGTGCATTTTAAGTGTTCTCCTTGATGCCCAGAATGCTCCCCGGGCACTTTGTTTACTGTGTCACAATTTAATTGGGGAAGAAAAGGTGTGCTTGTCAATTATTCCCAATGTGCTCCCCAAACACACACCCTTCAATACATTAAATCACATTCATGGGGACATGCCTATCGACTAGCTCACATGCAGAAGCGATAGCTTTTTATTCGGAATAAAATTTTTACCTCTGTTCTCTCAAAGATACACTGCAAGTGTTGTCACCAAATAACAAGATAATAAGGTACTGTAGCCTGTTGTTATTCTACTAACTACTCATTATAAACCAGATGCATACAAAAATATCTACTACTTGAACAGATGAAATGAGACAAGCAAATAAGTATCACCATTCTAAAATACAATTCCTAAATTATATCACAAGAATTATAAACACAGGACAACTAAACCTTTATTTGAAATATAAAAAATTATAAGAGAAAACATTCTCCTACCAAGTAAAAATAAAATTAAATAAAATGGCATTAAAATACAATGAAGTTACTGGTCTATAATGAAAATCTGGACTCCATCCACACACTTCCTTCCTTCAGAAGGCCTTCTAATGCCTCCACAGCTCCTTTTATTTTTCAAGCTCCCATATTCCCAGCTAATTCGATATAGCAACATCATCAATCACCTGAGACAGGAACAACTGTCTGTATTCTCCAAGTCTGGCTCAGAGATTCCCTCCTCCCCACCCCTTACACTGATCAAAGCTTTTCCCACTGCCTTTATTTACTTCTGCAACACTGGTGCTCAAGCACATCCTTTTGTTAAGCTTCCTGTGTATACTAATTACTGTAAGATAGTTCATAAACATGGCATTCATGCATCTTCCAGCAGAAACTGCAGCCACTGGAGAGCATGGCATGTAAAGCTGGGTAGGCTGGTAAGAGACCAGCACAGCAAGGATATAAAGTTGTCCCTTTACGTGTTTATTCTGTACCCTAACAGCAAGGTTACGTCACCTGCCATGAGCAACAGAGTATTTACTCTGAGCTGCACTGAGGGGAATTATCAGCAGTGTCACCCAATCACACCAGCAGCTCGGATGCATGGAGCACAGCAGATTACTGGCAACTGCTCTGCTGAGACACCCGTGAATCCCACTGTGCACCCCGTGTGCACACACAGCCTGCCGGAGCTGCTGGACTCCTCAGCACACCTTCCACACCTTCCTCTGCATTCAGCATATAAATATGCACTGGGAGCTCTTCTGAGTTACCAGATGAATTTATCTTGTGTGGAAATTACATTTCTTTTCCTTTTAAATGAGCCAGTCAGAGGGGCTGAATATGGCATTCAAGAATTATGGTGGGTGGGAGCATTTTTAAGTGACTGATTTTGCAGCACAGTGTGCCCTATATTTATTAGCCTTTTACTCTAGGGCTATTTTAATTGTTATCTGTTCATGCGTGTTACACTATATAATGAAATGCTCCCATTTCACTCCTAGAGTGGAGAGTTTTTTATGTGTATCTCTATTAATGACCCTTAATTAAGTTGATTTTAGTAATTTAAATGTGATTTTCCTCTGGTCAAGAAGTATTTTTAACGGGAGATGTTGAAAATGAACTCTCACAGAAGCCCTTTTCTAATGCTTCTTGTTTAACAGTTACAGCAATTTATCAAGCTATGCTTCCAGTGAATGAAGTGTGGGGTAGCTGGGCAAAAAAACTGCTCATTTACATGATTCATCAAATGTGATTGTTAGCAACCATTTTTTCGGTATTTATTCATGAAAGATTTCAATTTTCCAAGCAATTAACAAAAATATTACCAGTGGATAAACTTCATGACAGTTCTGAGCCACAATAAATACAAGGGTGCATCTTAAAAGAGACAAGAAATAAATTAACATATTTTAAAATAATTTAGTCATAGTATCAAGAGAAGCAGGGTACCAAAATTATTTAGGATTACAAGAATTAACATCCAAAACTCTTTAGGAAATAAGATCAACCTGCTCTTGATAAAGTTAACAACATCAAAAGCATTGTTCTGACAACTCTTTTCAAAATGTGTGATTTAATCTTTCTTTTTAAACTGAAAAAAGAATGACTGCAGAGATTTTCTTAATATATACTCATTCAGAGATAAAACTCTAGAGATCTTTCATTTGGCTTGTCAGGTAATTTTAATACTCTAGCATAATTTAGGTTCTTCTGCAAATACTCATTTTGCTGAAACTTCTGAGGATTAAAGTTTAAAATGAGATATTAAAAATCACTAAGGGTAACAATATGTGGAATCCAGCCAATGCAATTAGGTAAGAATACATAGCTTCTTACTGCTAATTACCAAATGTTCCCATTTTTCAATCCAAAATAATGGCTGTGGTTTGAAAGACCTTTACTTGTAATTGTAACTCTAACTGTCTAATAAAACACTGACTTTGTAACCCCCCTGTTGCAAAGGTATGTTCAAGCTTCAAAAATAGGATGGGAAAGATTAAAGGTCCTTTCCAGCTCTGTGTAACCTGTGTAGCAGAAGTGCAGCTCACATTTCACATGCAATAACCTGCGCATTTGCTAAAAAAAAGAAAAAGAAAAAAAAAAAAGGAAAAAACCTCCAAGAACAACATAGGGAAATGCCTGAGGCAGAAGTTGAAACTGATTGGGCAAAGTAGAAAGACAAGAGCCCTTGAAATTAAACAAAAGCAAATTCATTCTGTTGACAGATGTTGATTACATCAAAGCCCTGAAAGAACTTTTTTTTTGTTTCTCTTTTTTTTCCCTTTTTTGCAACTAATACCTCCACATTTTCTGTACATTATGGATATAATGTATCTTAATCAACATAATCCAACACATGATAATTCTCAAATTTGGTAAAAGAAGGTCTTAATGACAGGCTTCTCCAAACAAGAGTGTATTCACATGGTCATGTCTGCATACCCGTGCTGGTCACGCCATCATCAGCCCCTTACTTCCAGGGGTTAACTGCTCTGGCAGCCAAATAAAATACAGAGAGCGCTGTGTAATTATGGAGACAGTCAAAGGGCAGACTCTATTTTGAAATCTATTTGCACAGACAAGGTCTTCCAATTTCGCTTACAGGAAACAAGCTGGTAAAGGGGGTCTCCTCCTCTCCAGATGCTTTCCACACGTTTTTCCCACATCAGGAAATCGTGGACATGGACACCATGCAGCACTGTTTCCTGGATTGCAGAACTGTGTCATTACAAGGAGAAGAGCAAGTCCATGCTTGTGAGAAATATTTCCTCCTAATTGGATGTATTAGGGGAAAGCAAAACCCACAAGGACTACTGAAAATGTGACTAGCAGCAATTTGTAAACAGGACGCAGCCACAGCTGTCACGATGGTACTGGAAAAGAGAAAGCAGAAATGAAAGGGTAAAAACACTCTGTTTTTAATAGCATGATTGGAGAAATGAAATATTCATCAGGATA
Source organism: Trochalopteron elliotii (assembly GCA_024734555.1). Lineage (NCBI taxonomy): Eukaryota > Metazoa > Chordata > Aves > Passeriformes > Leiothrichidae > Trochalopteron > Trochalopteron elliotii. The sequence goes on along the minus strand of JANPWX010000011.1, from coordinate 11,805,467 downwards.
GATGTGACTTCAGTTACAACAGCAACACATTGGTGAAAACTTCAACAACAGCATGCTTATGACCCTACCATGATAAACCGAAACACAGGCCAGTATCTTGCAAACATTATATTCTAATTGGGATTGTTTTATTTAATTTTTCTGGAAATTAACGACAGAATTTGTTTAGTTAATAGAGGCATTAACAGAACTGTTCTTGTTACTCTCCTAAGAGGCAATAAAGCAAAGCAAGGGTGGAATGGTGACCGACTCCAAGCGAGAAGAGTCAGCCCCTCTGCCAGCATCACTGTGACTCCTCCATGCCACTGAAAAAAGTCTCTTTTGGCCCTCAGTTATGCTTCTTGCTAATTACAATTCTGCCCTTACTACATGCAGAGTGGAACTGGGCAATTTGTTGGCTGTATGCCAACACAAATGAGTTTGTAAATTTATAAACTGTATGGAAACAGATTCTTGTTTGGCTTTACTTACTATGATTTAGTCCAGACTAACAGACTAAAATGATGAATCAGTGCCTTCTGGAATAGTGCTGTGCTTCTAATTCATTATTCAGTCAAACTTAGGGCCAACAAAATAGCTGTTCTGCAAGTTGGTAAACTGGGAAACCACAGAGAATCAGAACCCCTTCTATTTACAGGAAGGATGACAGCCTAAGGGTACTTCATCCCAATAATAACAACATTCAAGTACCAGTGCCCAGGTCATGACAAGCCATGACCCTCCCCATAGCTCCTTCAGGAAGCTGGCTCGATGCCACCTTTTATCTGCAACAACTGACAGTGCAACTTTAACTAACAAGAAGAAAAAATTAGTATTATATCCTTAAAATCTCCTTTGACCAGTTGAGCAGTTCTGTATACACACAGACACACACACACACACAGAGACTCACACCAAGGCAGTGTAAGAAATAAATTAACTGACTGAAATTCTGGTATCATTAAACAGTATTCCCCCTTTTATTATAGGATTTAAAAACAAAGAATACAATCTAACTATAGCTGAGTGATATTCATCAATATACCAAAGGAAATGAATTGTCTATTATAGAACATGGGATCAAGCTGCACAGACACTGGGAACAGGGCTTTGCAGTCCTCCACCAGAGCCTTCCATCTCAGTGTTATTTCTACTACATTTTCTCTCTCTGACAGAAAAACGCAAGAAGAAAATAAAAAGACAGTGTTGTCTAAAGCAATATCACTGCAAAATGAGATAAGTCCAGTATAAAAGCTGGACAAAGCAATATTAAGGGTTTCAATCACAGTTACTATCAAGGGAATTGAGGCTCCAGATCACAGCATCTGGCAAGTTTCAACCTCACTGACTAGCAGGAGAAACATTCCTCCTATGTTACTGCATTCCTTTATTGAGTAAATTAATTTATCATAAAATGAATAAATTAGAACGAGAAACATATCTGTTCAGGCTTCCATGTTTAAATATATTTTCCAAGCACATTCTATCTGTCTTTACAATTTTTAAAAGATCAGAGAAATTACTTTTGCTTGAAAGATTGTTTATTGTATTAATGATTTTGATTTTGTAGAGAAGTAACAACTATTGGAACAAATTAGTTTAAAAAATAGCAGTTGTTTCAGATTAAAATAATAAGCTATTCAAATAGTCCATACACACAGCACAATACCAAATCTTGTTGTTTATATGCACCCACCCACAGCTCTAACATTCATTGAACCCCACTGGGTTAAAATCTTTTCAGGTGCTCTGTGAAACAACTTCTGTTTTTCAACTGGCATGCTTATGTCCTGACACAATATTAAATGTTAAAAATAAATCCTGCTTTAACCTCTTAAATTTCCACCTGAAATGGAAAAAGTATGTCCAGATCACCACAAAATCCATTTCCCACCCTTTCAGTAGGCAAGCAACATTGCTGAAATAAGACTAATCTTTGCATAGGAAATTTAGGAATGCTCCTGAACATTGTATCAGGATGTTTTGTGTAGGTTGACACATGGGAAGAGGATAGGCAGTCAATCTTTTTCCTGCAGTAAGTATTTTCAAGTATTTTCCATACACCTGCAGCCAAATCTCTAAGGACACATGATGATTTCTGTATCACATGTCAGTTTTATCTCAAAATTAAGGAAAAAAAGTGCACATGGCCAGCAACTTTGGGATGAATACCTTAATAAAATAAGATTACATTACTACTCATTTGGCAAAACTGACAGCTAGTAGTATTTCTTGCCTCGTGTTAAAAGTTGTTAATTACTTGTATTGTCCTGTTTTCATGTGAAAACGCAAGTCACGTTAGGACAGTAAGTCTTTACTGAGAAAACATGTCCTTTGCTACAGTGACAAGTCTATGGTTGGGGAATTACAACCCTAATGCAGGTTTCAAATCCAGATTTCAAAATATATGAGGAGAGAGGTCTAGGAGTTTACAACTTTTTCTGCTAAACTGCTGTGGCGGTGGTAGAAATAAGCTCTTATTTTTATTTCAAGAAAATGCTCTGCACAAGGAGATGTTCTAATCAAGAGCTTGCTGCAGATAACTTGCAGCATCCTGATTAAAACATTTATTTTTAAACCTGTCAGTCATTACTATGTGCTATTAATGCATAACTTGGAAGCTTATTCATAAATAGGTGATATTTGGGTCACTGAGTGAATTATAATGATAGAACTATGGATCAAATTTGGAAGAGTACAGTATAATGTTTGGGAGATGTTTTAAATTTTTTTTAAACACCTTTCAATTGTCTCCTTGCTTAACATTTACAAAGACCTCTTTTTAGCATATAAATCCCTGTTTATCAAACAGTGATACAGGAAGAAGTTGTTTACATTTTCAGAAGTACCAACATACATCACTTATGACAAAAAAACCAAGCACTCCATAAGAAATGCTCAATCACTGTCAATCATACACACTAAAATATACATAAACCAAAGTATGTGGTATGAACTGTATTAGATTCAAACTGAACACAGAATTACAACTATAACAAACAAAACCCAAATAATTACTAGTGACTCACAGGCCTATTTACACATCTCACCAAACTATTGGAAAGGTAGGTAACCATAGAAACCTGTCAGCCTAAATTCAGCACTTCAAAATTTGTATTTAGTTTAAAATGCTGACAATTCTGTTTCTATTTGACAAAATCCATATTTTTAAAGGCTTCAGTTTTTGCTTTTGTACTTAAGTAAATGGTTAAAATTATTTCATCTATTGGTTACTAATAATTTGCCTTTTATATCTGATTTTACCTAAGTAAAAATTGCTAAGTTTACTCTCAGTAATATAAAATGTTAATATATTTTAATATTGCAAATTAATTTCTAACATTTCTTTAATGACTGAAATTAAGTAACAATATGAAACAAACACTTCTGCACTTACTAGTAAATGTTTTGCACATAGACTTTTTAAGCTGCACACTAGCAGAAAAAACAAATTACTCAAATTAACTGTTAAAGCCAAAATGCTAATAGCCTTTTCAACTTATAGTTCTTTTTCACTGACAATTGCAATTTGCATGGCTTAAAATTTAATACTATCATTAGTACTAATGTCCTGTATTTTACTTCATAATCTAAATGAGTAAAATATTATTTTTGTAGTTCACTGGCTCTTATACTTAGGCTGTAATGTTCAGTGTGTATTTCATTATGTAGATGAGCAATGGAAGTTGTCTAACATGATTTAAATGGGTCAACAGTATTTTCCTATTCACATTAATCATCCAGACAGCCACACACACATACAAAAATAGCCTTGAAAACTAACCTAGGAAATCTCTGTTTATCACTGACTCTTCCCACCACTCCAAGAACAGCACACACATGCTGCAGGAGCCTCGGGAGCCTCGGGAGCCTCGGGAGCCGGGAAGCCGTGGCTGGCCGCTGCTCCCCTCGCCAGCGCTCGGCTCCCGCCGCTGCCGGCCCCGCTCCCCGGGCTGCCCGCGGCCCCGTGCCAAGAATGATTCTCGGCCTGCGAAGTTCAATGGGAGCTGTGTGTTGACAAACTGTGCAAATCTGAATCGGCAAAATTCATTCTTGGCACGGGGACACACAACTGTGCTGAAAGCAAAGGCGCGCTGCCCGCTCCGCTGCGCTGGCAGCCGGCTTCTTCTGGCGTAAACACACTTGTCAGAGCTCCCACTGAAGTCAAAGGACGCAGGATGAGGCCATTTATTACCAATTGTTTATAGAACACATCAAAATTAAGGGTTCTATTCTCAAGCCATGCAACTACCATCCACGGCCCACTTCATATACGGCATATTGCAAATAAAATGGCAATTTATAAAACCACAGCCCTTCTGTAGAAAGGGAAGCTGTCCTCATCAATGCTAAAGGGGAAGAACATAAGAATAAAACAGGCAGAAAGTAACAGAATGATTGTGTGCCAAACATTCAGACTCATTTATTCAAAAAATATATTATTAAGATAAAAAAAGAAAAAAGAAAAGAACACCTCATTTCTGAACTATCTTCACCAGGTTATTCACTCACTTTGTATGGTTTATTAGACTATTCTACTGTCTGGTTTTCTAAGCAGAGTCTTTGCAAGAATTTAGGTCTCAAACTCCTTTCTCTAGACTGAAAAGAGTTTACACAGTCTTTTCTGCACAGATAGTAAAACTGTAAGAAGAAATAAATGTTTTGCTTTCCACATGATCACGATAATCTAACTTGCCAGCAAAATATGACAGGCAATTCTCCTGAGCATGTTCAGCTACCTTGTCTGCAAAACTGGGCAGTAATCAATGAATTTCTCTACAGGGACATGCATTTAATCAATTACTTATTGGTAAACTCAACTCAGAACTTCTAGAGTCAGTCAATTACATGCTAAGAATTCTGCCGCATATTTTTTCACACGGAAAAGTGAAGTCTATCTCAATCTACACTCACGGCCTATTGAAAAGTGATGTGACTGTGAATTTGAGTGTTACAGCCCTGGTCACAACTTCATAAACGTCAAGGCTCCTGATCTGCATTCAGTAGGCAAAGAGCTACAATAAAGTTGACTCTGATGTGGCTGCTCCCCTGGCAATGGCACAGCCATTGGAAGCCTGACGCCCAGCCTGGGCCACGCTCGCTCACCCTGCAGTGGTTGGTAGTCCATTGTCACTGCTTGTCACACCAGAGAAGACAGGAGAGAAGTGCTGCCTTTACCCAGACACCCCAGCAGATTATCTTCATCTGGCTGAATTTTCAGCTGCCAACACCCCAACCTGTCTGCAACATCCATCTGGTTTCCACAGCTGGGGATACTGCTGCAGCAAGCTCTGTCAAAGTCCTTCCATCAGCTACCTCATTCTATACCTCATTCTGTGAAGCAGCTTTTACAAAGAGTTATTTGGACAAAACAGCCTCCAAATGAACAAAAACAAGGCTGTCTTTATCAAGGAGATTTTAGAAACAACCACTTCTGCAGTCTTTGGTGCACTCTTCAATTACATTCTTGCCAGAAAACATGTATTAGTTAAGGAGAGTACTCTACAACTCAGAACTCTTAGACAACATAATGGTACTACTTGGAAAACTGCTGGGACAGTTATACCAGCAAAATAATTCTTGCTGGTACAACTTGATCTTTTTGAGCAACTGATTTAAGCTTCCCAGAAGAGAACTATTCTCATGAGATGAGCTTCTGCTGATTTAGCAGGGTGTGTTAGAGCATGAATAAATCTTTATAAACTCAGTCAAGACCCACTACTGCATTTACTTTTTTAAAGAACAACCACTTCTACCATGACTTGGAGGAATTATGTTAATAATAATCAGTGCAGAACAACCAGAAATGGCTCAGAGAGGTCAGACCTGCCTAGACACCTCACAGATGTTACTTCAAAAAGGACATGGCAATGACATTAAGCCTTGTCATCACCTACCACTTCATCCATGAGGCATGAGTGTGATTCAATGCTCAGATCTGCACAAATGACTACAGGCAACAGCTCCTCTCAGTGTCAGCTCAGTATGTCATTGTGAGATGCCTATTCACTTTGTCCAGTGGAAAAGGACCTCAGCTTAACAACTCTAGATGAGCTTACAAGCACACTCAAGAGCTGAGATGTCAAGCAGAATACAAGATCTGCAGTGACTGCACCATTTCTTACATAAAGCATCTCCATTTTTCATGGAGGGAAGCTAGGAGTTCACTGTTGCTTCTGCCCAACTCCATCTTCACCTGTGTCTGTCATTAAATCTGAGACTGAGTAGCTGGAATTTATATAAGAAACAAACTTGCCATTTTCTTTCAAGGTTATGCCCCAACTGTTGACTTTCTTTTTTAAAAAATACATAAGGCAGGGCATAATTTAAATTTATGTGCAAGAAAGCATGAAACAGATAATCTGAGAAGTGTACAAATTTCTACAGAGAACATCTGATATGCTGTAAGTATTAATGTATAAATTCAGATCGTGTTCATTGCTGCAATAGTTCTTCATGGTTCAAAATGAGCTTGATCTAAAACAAAACATAGCTTTAAACAGGTTTTAACAATGACTACCTGAACATAAACATCTTTAAAATGTGAAAGCTGGAGACCTTATAGAGCTGGTTAGAGTGGCTGGTTATTTATAATCTGAACTCTTTTTATATAATTTATAATCTGAACAAAAGAGAACAGTGACACTTTCAAAAACACCCATGGAAGTTTTCTCAGGCTGAAAGCTAGAGAGCATGTCTGCCAAAAGACCTCCAAGGAGCTCTGAGGAGCCCTTTATTCTCCCTTCTAAGGCTTCCATGCAGCAGGGCAGCTTGTTGAACACTTGGTTTTTAGCATTTTCCTTTTCCTTCAGAAATTATGAAGGGAAAGACACTACTGAGTTGGAAAGGACATAATCTCTAAAAGGCCAACAAACAAACTTCCCATACCTTGCTTTTATGTCATAAAAGATTTCCAACGTTTTTCACTCACATAATGTTTTCAATATGAAGTACCTTGAGGGAATGAAAAAAAATAAAAAGAATTCAAACTTCCCTTATCCTCCAAGGAACAGCCAGTTATCATGCAGATAAAGCCCTTTGCCAATGAACAGTTCAGTTGGTAACATTTGCCAATCACTTCTCCTAGCTGATTTCAGAAACATAGCAATATAACATAATAACTATGACAAAATAGACAATCCTGACACTTCTTACTATACTGAACATAGCCACATACTGTGTTTTCCTGCCTGAATTGCATCAAATAAACTATAGGACCTTACCCTGTGGTATGCAAATTTTCATGCATACTCTCTTGCATTTTAGTCCTGCCATTAAAACATGCACTACTCTGGTTACATGATACAACTTCTGAAGTGAAGGGGACTGCAGTTAAGTAATTATATATGACTGTGAATCTATGAAAGATGGGGCATTTGTTTCTGTCACATCTCTAACACAATGCAGCAAAATAAGACTGGGGTAAAGTGAATATTTAATTATCCAAGCAGGACAGACTACATGGTTTTGATACATAACAAACAATACACAGCTGCTTTTAACTTGTGACTCAACAAAAATTCATAGGAATTTGATAGCAAAACTTTTATTTAGAAAGCAAGTCCATTATCAGTTTGTTTCAGCTTCCTACATGGGAGTCCACATTGCTGCTGGAGGATTCTTACAAAAACCAATGCTCAAAAAGCCTGAAGAACAGTGAACCAACAGGTCACAGCCAGGGAGGTCTGCTCTCAAGCACAGGGCAGCTTTGCCCCTTCTGCTGTTGGGCAGTTTCTGCCTGACAGGAAGCTCACTGAGACATTTCTGGAGAAGCACCCTGAAGAAGAGCACCACACTGGGCAGAACTGGCTGGCAAAGAGTGCCTGGGCCAGGAGACTTCTCAGGGTGGGAATGCTGTGACAGCCCCAAAGTGAATGATGGGTGGATGAAGGGATATGGAAACCTGTGTGCCAAGAGCCACTTGTGTGCTCCTCTGTGAGCAGAGGAACATAAGCTCTGATGGCAACGGCAGAGACAGATGTAAGTGTCAGGGAGAGAAAGTTACTGGAGTTCAGACAAAAGTGTAAGTGTCACAAGAAAGAGCTGGCAACACAAAAAAGGTAGATAACATGGGAATTTGGCAATCAAAACAAGTCATATTAAGAGGGTAAAAAATTACCAACTGAGAAGAAACCCTTATCATAAAACAACACAATTTTAATGTTTTGAAATAGTTTCTTTTAAAAAAATCTTCTAGAGTCTGTTTTCACCCTAGATAACAGCAAAGGCCAGTGGTGTGACCTGAACTGGTGAACACAAAATATGACTTTTCTTAAATGGAAGCTAGAACTTCACTTCACACAATGCCTTCATACTTAGTGTGTTATAAATTGCTTTAACTACTGGCAGGCAAACAGCCATTATGCACTCAAGAGCTCATATGTAATACTTAGCATTTTTATAGAGCTTTTCATCTTCAAAGTGCTTTACAAACAACTAATTAATCTCAACCAATGCACCTGCAAGGTAGACAAATATCTGCACTGTAGGTGGAGAAAGACACAGAAAGTTCAATGACTCATCCAAAGCCATGCACACTACCAGCCCAAAATATGCCCAGCTCCTGGCTCCCAGTGCCACGAAGGACCTGAGCCCCACTCTGTGTTGAGATCATACCTTCTCTTCAGCCACACGAGAACTTGCTTTACTGCAAGGCAGTGACAGAGGGCCAGTCTAGCTGGAGACCCTCCCTCTTTCAAAGCTGGTAAGTTCCCAAGGATTGCTAGCTCCCACCAGGATCACCAACCCCAGGATGTCCACGAGGCACCAAAGTGAGACTCACAACATAGATCTCAAACTGATTCACCACAGAGCAGTGAGCTGAAAAAGCCTCTGCACTGGCAGAAGCCTTTGCCTTTCTCCCTATTTATTTTTAACTGCTGCATAGACTCCAGAGCAGGAGATTCCTACAAGTCAGACAACAGAACCCTGAAGCCTCTTGCCTCTGAGTACTGCCACGATTCAAGAAAGCAGCTTCACTCCTCTGATGTTCTCTAACTATTAAAACTTGTAATGAAATTTTGCCTTCAAGAATGGTAATTCTCTTCCCTCTTGGTGACTGGAAAAAAATCTTAATGTGATTACACTCCATGATTGTAATTTTAACTTTCTGAGGTTTAAAAATATCTGATATGATTTTTCTGAAACCTCAGAAATTTCAGGAATGTCAAACCTGGAGCAGAAACATGGAAGGTGTGAACAATACAATATCTGTACTGTGCTACAGCAGACTTTATATTCCCTTACACAGAGAAAATAAATAATGAACTTTTAGTTATAACATCTTTATTTTGGATGTTTATTAGTCACTAGATTTAAATATATAAATCTGAGAATCCTTATCTGTTTAGTCTTCCCATTTGTAAACCCAGAGCTTAGCAAGGTTCTCCAGCCACTGTAGTTCCTCCCTGGGTAAACAGCTCATGTTTAAAAATATAGGTCAGTATGACAAACTGTTACAATAACAGAATAACAAACCCCACTTTTTCTTAAGCTATTGAAGAAAAAACTCTCTCTACAAGTAATGGTATAACATATGCTCATGTTAGTTAAGCAAACATGAGCACCAAAAGATAAATGAATAGCAAAAATGTATGTAGCTAAAAGAGCTCTGCCAGCCTGCCCAGTTGACCTGGGTATAAAAGGCAGAATAAGAAGAAAGAAGCAGCCTTTAATTACTCTTCCCTACCTTAATGTTTTAAACTTATAAAGAAAAAAGCACATAATCCAAAACAACATGAAGAAACAACTCCTGATCATTAAGCAGAAACTACAAGTTCCCCATATTTAGAAGACTTTTAAGCTTAGTATTTCAATGATTTAAAGTGAGCTTGTGTCTGACTACCGCCACCATGCTTTAAAAAAAAAAAGTCAAATCTACAACTCCTGATGAAAATAAAGGCATATAAGAGCAAACTAAAAATAAAACATACAGGAAGTGTCATTAAATTTAATTACATTGAATACTAACATTCATTCTGCAATCACAAAAAAAAATTCTAAAAACATATTCTAAAATAAAAACTCCACCATAATATTCTACAGCTAAAATAATATGCAATCTTTATATAATGCAGTTTTTCCAACAGAATGAAACAGATTAAAGAACAGCATGCAAGAACAAAATTAAAACATACAATTGTATCCACTAAACTCTGGAAGCCTAAAAATGATGATGCAGTAAAAACCCACCCAACACCATAACAGTAATGCTGCAACATTTTTTGCTATTTTGTTTAATAACTCATCACTTTATTTGTATGCAGTAATGAAGAGATGTCACAGCAACTCGTATCTGTCTCTGTGTGCTCTATTCTTTCCTGCTTCTGTTTTCAGGGTAGGTTAAAAAGAATCTTTTCTCCTAATCATCAGCAAACCAGTACCAGATTTCACTTGTGGTAAAGTATGCTACCCATCAGGACAAGGCAGTGCTCCATAAAAACAACAAAGAAAATAAAAAAAAAAAAGCAAGAGGCAAGGTCTGAACACAGTTTTCTTTCAATTCCCTTGGGAATTGTGGTTCTATAGGTCTTGAATTCCCAGGCAGAGGGGATCATGTTCATCAGTTATGGCAGCTCCTCTGGGCCTAAGTCCAGGTAGACTGCTTGTCTAAACTTGATGAAATATAGGCGCCATCAGGTAACAGCAGTGGTCAGGGAGACTCCAGAAATGTGTAACTGAAAACTAAAAAATGAAATTAAAACAAGGCTGTAGCCAAACAGCCTCTTTCTACAGGATGCAATAACTGTAAGGCACAGAGTTTACAACACACAGACTGCTCCTTATAAACGTCCTCTTGCCTTTTCACATAGATTATATGAAAGCTGGATTGAGCAGACAAGTGGATTTTAACAAACACTGACTTTAAATAGAAATGCTTAGGAAAGAAACCACTGTGACAAATACACACGGCTTGAACAGACAAAACATTAAAAAGAAGTCATTGCCCTGTAATCCACTCTCCCTCCCAGTACATTACTTCAAAATATTCTCAAATTAAATTTTCACGCTAATAAGTATTGCTAGATCAACAGCACTGGGATGTGGTGTCTGGAAGCACTGCAAGCTACCCATCATGGCACATCATCATGTCAAACTGTCAAAGAGAGGAAGAGGCAGCAAGACTCTCACCAGATGTGCTTTTTGAAGTGCTATAGCAATGTGCTTGTTTGGGAGTGGAGAAGGAAGGAGGAACCAAAAAAAGGAAAATTATGAATCCCCAGTTAGCAAGATCATTGTAACTGGGTGTCCTACAGATAGCTTTAGCACAGAAAAGGCCTTTTCAGACTGCATACACGATCAAGTACTACTTTGAAATCACAGATTGCAGTGGACCAGCTGGACTGTCAATGAGGAATGCTCAAAAGCTCCTAAGCTTTTGTTTAAATTTCCTCTTGATTCACAACTGTCACAATCAGAACATCGTGTCTACTATATTCAAATATTATGAAAAGGAAAACCAGCTTAGATTTCATGATACAGACCTTCACTGCAGCTTTAGCATCAAAACACGTTCAAAAACAGAAGTAGCTTGCCTTCAAGGTGACTTCAGCCAAAATTCACATCTCTTCAGAATAAAAAAAAGGAAACACCATAACACCATAGAAGTATTTTTTGGTAGTCTCAACTTTACACTTCAACTATAGCTATACATGGAAAGCTGCAGAAGAAATGAGGTTAAGTGTGCCAAACTGGCTCAGTAGGGTTTCCCCTGCACAGCTAGAGAACACCCACGACACACAAATCCCAAACTTTACAGACATGTGGTATGTTGTTTTTATGTGCACCTTGAATTCAGCTTCTGGTCTAGGTAGGGTAATTCAGTGTAAAAACTTGAGTATAAGAAATTCTGTAGCTAAATCTAGAAACCCACTTTACCTATGTCCACTGCTAAACTGCATGTTTGCCTGGTAACTTAGGAGCAGCAGACACTAGGGCAGGCTCAGGCCCTGTTTCATCCTGCTGATGCTGTGCTGCCACAAAACCCTCCAGAAATTACTCCCTCAATGCTAGAGTTTCTCCATCCATCAGCTAGTGCTCACGATTTCAGCCCCTTTTGTCTGCCTTAGCTATCTGCACTGTGAGCTCTCAGAGGCAAAAAAAATGGTTTATTATATGCTCACAGGACATTTGATCCTGTGATTTCAGGGAGTGGAACTATCTGCTCTAAAATACAAGCTAATTCACTATTTGAGGTCCAGAATTTCTTTAGGAATGATGCAATTCTTCCTTCTTTCTCCTCAAACACTATATATTACTCTTAACAACCTTACAGGCCACCAGAGATCTCTCATATACTCTACCACCATTCTTGATGTTTTAAGTAACAGAGCATGCAAGCACCAAGTAGCCAGGCACTTCACAGTTTGATCCTGGACATAGCCTCAGCAGGATCATCGTCCACTATAGATTTTAGGAGTCTGTATTTTTGTTCCCTTTTATTTAATATCTAGAGACTGTGAAGTGGTATTCTTTGCTTCACTGATTTGCTGTATGAGTACAGAGGAGGTTAAATCAATTATTTGGTTCTTTACAGAACAACACTAAGATTTGTGTGTGTTGGTTAACACTGCATTTGTGAGCCTGAAGAGTAGAAGACTGAAGCAACACCTAAAGGAGAGACGAAGTTTGCCTTCTGTGCTGCCCAGAGGCAGCACTGAACTGAGTACCTTGAATTAAAATCACAGACATGACTTTCCATTTCAGACTTTTCACCTATTACACAGTATTATCTTGAGGCTTCGCTTCTACATCTGCAGCCAGGTAAGACTCTGGCAGGCAGTGTAGAAGTCCTTGCTCACAGATCTCCATCCCCATGTCCAACTGTGAAGACACAGGCAGCACTGTAAAATCCACTTTGGGAGCACAGCAGCAAGAAAACTCCCTATGATGGGGCATGCCACTTTCTTGCAAGAGTCATTCCCAGAGCTTTCCGGTATTTCCCTTCAAGGTCAGTAGCCAGTGCACAAAGCTCAACAACACCACACCAGGGTAGTGAGCTTCTGCACACAGTGGAAAACTCTCAGAGCTCTGCCATAGGAATGGAAAGAGGAAGCAGCTCTTTTCTGCTTAGAGAAAGCTCCAGGTGAGCTTTAAGGAGAATTCTGCAAAATTAAAAGAGATACATGCAAAATACATTTCCAAACAAGGCCAATTTTGCCTGAAGTATTAGGGCTGGGCTTACTTTCCTTAACTTCTGGCATATGAAAATGTACCTGTCTAATACATTTATCACAGACCAAACACTGGCAGATACAGGACACTACCTGGGACCTGGACACCCATGATATAAGGCATGCAGAGCAGAGAAAGCATTCAAAAAAAGCTGAAACTAAGTACTCTTCAGGAACTTGTCATTAACTTTGTCTCTGTGTGGGTTTTAGCTGTAACCACAATGGTGACGCTCTGGTGCCGGGGCAATGGGCATCTTCCTACAAGGGAGAAAAGACTTCTTAGTCTGAAATGAATGGCTACAAGAGAAGGTGTGGGTCACTAAAGCTGTTGATATGGCAGAAAATGTTGGTTTTCAGCAGCTGTCCAGGACATCTGCTAATGACTTTCCTTCATTTAAAGGCAATCTTAGCTAATGCTGAGAAACCTAAGCTCACAGAGAAACCACACCCTACACATCCTCCCACAGCCAGAAGAGAGAGATCTCGTAAGAAAAAAAAGACACAATGTGCTGCCAACAATACATTACCTCTCAACTGAAAGAAGAGAACAATTAAACACTTTATTGAAAGGGGAATATTTTTCTCTCGTGCCTCAAACCATGAAAGTGCATGTCTTCCCCAGAGCTGCTGCACAGTTGAAATGGGAATAATTCCTCGCCTGCCTGATGATTTTCGAGACAGGGATGAAACTACCTTAGGATCATTTAAAAAATGTTGAAAGTGTACTACAATCAAATGGTTTGAACTTCCAACATGCATCACTTGCAGCTCATAATGCTAATGTTAAATTCTGGAGACATGAGTCTGTCTACAAATTAATGGAAAATGTGAATTAATATTTTCTTCCAGCTAATTGCTCAACTCATATATTCCACAGTGCAGCCAAGCACATTTTATCTTGAAAACTCTCTTGCACAAGTTATAAATCACTTTTTCTCATTTGCTAAAAAAAAAAAAAAAAAAAAAAAAAAAAAAAGAGAATTACAGGACATATTTAATTGTAAGTCTGGAATACCAGGAAACAGTCAAGTCTCCCTAAAACCGTTATCTGTATATTCTGTGGTTAATTTTTTTAAAAGCATTAGAAGTTTAAAAGTACTGGAAGTTACTCTAGGTGAGGATTAATTGTTTGAGTTGTACATTTCTGATTTTTTTTTAACAGTGAGAAAAATACAGACAAAGAGAGACTTCTACCATTTGAATATTAACAGTGCTAAGAAGATTTTTATGATTCACTCTTAACCTGAGAATGGTATCTAATATGCTGAAATTTGTGGTTAAATATGCCTATCAAAGAGCAAGCTATAACAATTTTTTAAAAAGAAATATAACTCTTGTTCCAAAATGCACCATCAGAAAGATGGAAACAGACTGATTCAGTAGCATATGGCAGCAAAAAAAGGCTGAAATGAATACTTTGATTTCAGGAAAAAAAAAAAAAAGAAAATAATCTAATTTTGAGTCCTTTCACTTCCTCTTAGAAATACTGAAAAGTTTGTATTTTGTAAAACCATGAGCATTACCAAGGTCTGCAGATTAAAAAAAATGCAAGAAATGAACTGTATCAGAAACACTGCTCAGTAAAAGATTCAGTAAAGCAGGTACTTTATTTATTTAATCACTTCTCAGATGCAGACCCCATAGCACACTTCTGTACAGTAACACAGTCCAACATAAAATGGCAAATTTAGAAGTTGATTACCAGTTTTACCATCCTAAATGTCAAAGCCGTGTCTGACCAGAAAGAAAAACTATGTAAAACTACATGTCTGCACTCTATCTAGAGCATGTAAACCAGATCACATTGCCTCAGCCACTTGCTACACCTTCTTTATTAGTCCAACTAATGTTTCTAACTCGAGTAATGCTTCAGGATTGTTTGATGACTTTCATATAAATATTCTGCTGGAGAAGAGCTCATTATTCCTTTAATACACACAGTTTTGGCTAACCTAACTATGAAGTACAGAAAACACTCAACCATGCATTACTGACAAGGCTTGTGAACCAAACTTGTGACCTGTATGGCCTAAAACAGAAAAAAATAAATAAAACCAAACCCCAACTCATTTCTAATGAGACTCGGCACTTCTGGGCAAACTTGAAAGTGTGAGGTTTTGAAGCTGCACTGCAACAGAATCAACTCCAGCTCTGTCCCTCTGTTTTTACAAAAAAATTAAAAAGGTTTTAAACCACATTTATGTATTTGCTCCTCATTTTACTAACAGAGAGGAAAGAAAAACATTCTCAGAAAAATTTTGAAAACAAACATCTCTAAAAGGCTCTGTAGTCACAGAAGAAGCATCATCTCACAAGGTCTCACATTCTGTGGTACTGGAGACAGCCATAGCTTCTAGTCAGGTGCAGTTTCCAGGTTTCCCACTGAGGAGCCTGGGGACAAATCCCCAGTTCCACAAGAGGCTGAACAAGGCAGCTCAGCCCCTTACCAAGCAAACAGGCAGCCTGGGAACACAAACTACACATGCAAGGGATGTATCACACCCCTTCAGTCTATACTGAATTGACTTTAAAAACCTGGCCCACAGTAAGTCACACAAATTATCACAGAATTCTTATTCATTGTTAGGGAAGCAAGATCAGGAATCAGTTATATTGATATGGGATGTCTTCTCATCAATTATTTCCCTGTGGCTCTAAACCTTGAAATTTCATTATAAGAAATTAGGGGCTTCTACTGTACAATAATTCACCTGTATAAAATAAATAGATCTCCAAGAGATTATTATGATTTAAATCATCTGAGATACAATTGTAGATATAAATACAGCTCTTTCATGTCTTCTACTTTATTAGAAATAAAGTAGCACAGATTCAATTATGATAATACCTGAAACTGTGATAATATCTAATCAGACCATTTACAAGCCAGTGACTCAGCACACAATCCGTACTATTTCTAACTACAAACTGTGACAGTGACTCGATGTGCCTGTGTTCTGGGTGTTTCCTAGTTTTCTTTTACAAAATAATAAATTCAATTCACACTCCCGTGCATCACCTGTAAAAGTTTTTTTGAATACTCTTCAAGAAAAGGTGACAGCTCAAACACAGTTCAGCCCACTGCTAGTCCATTCCGAAATGCATCATTTGAGCATACAGAGTTTCACAAAGGTTTGTGGAAACACTCACATCCTAAAGGGTTGTGTGCCTTCTCCTTGGGTTGAAAGTGTTTGAATTCTGACATTAGCAAGGCAGAAACTATTCAAATAACTTCCCTATATGGTTACCGAAAAGTACTTTTTAATTTCCTAGTATCTTTCAGTCAATTTTTTTAAATGAAGGGTTTTTTTAGGCTAGCCTAAGTCCTTCTGATATATGAAGAAAGCATTTAATCGGTAGACAAACTTTCAAGATCTCTATTGCTCAAATGCACTTATGCAGAAACAATTCCATAATACAGAAAACTTTCATCATTTATAAGAATGTAACATCAGATATACTAAAAAGAAAACAAACAAGAAAGAAGAAGCTATAAAAAAGTAATTTTTGCTCAATAAAGGTAAAACAGATACTCTTAGGTGAGCAGAAACCTAATTTAAATTACTTTTGTCTTTCAATATTTGCACATTAGATTATACTGAACTGTCCAATTCGGGGAAAACTGGATTTAATTTAATCAGTCTTGTCTTAACTATGACAGTTTCAGTTTCTCAAGTCTCTGTAAAAGCATGTCCCCTGGGGAAGCTGAACAAGGTTTGATGCCTGAACGGAAGGTAAGAAGGCTTAACAAATTTAATTCACTAGGTTCTTTTAACTGGATGACAGACATCGGGTTTTTAAGTGCGCATGGGGCTGAAGACGGATGTAAGACATGGGCACACAACTTGAGCTTGAGACAGGTTTTGTGGTGGAAAAAGTGCTCGTCAGAGAACCTCAGGGCACGGGGGACAAGGGGCGCTGAAAAGCCATTACACAGACGGGCGTGCCAGCAGGTAAGAACTTCTGCACTTGAACGGGTTGGTAGAAGAAACACGCATACTTATGTCAGATTAAAAAATCACCAGCAGCAAAAACCACCGCAGCAAAACTAGAGCGAAACATTCCTACAGCCTTTCCGCACCGCGGGGTCCCCGGGACGGCGGGAGCTGCCGTGTGCCGGCCCCACGCCCAGCACAGCGCCGGGGAAACGCGCCTTAAGGGGAGCCGAGACGTGACAGCTGAGGCCGCTGACAGCGGCGAGGCCCCGCCGCCACACGCCCGCCCCGCCCGGCGGCGGGCTCTCTCGCAGCCCTCGGCAGGCGCGCGCCGGCCCGGCGCCTTCGCGGTGCGGAAAGGCTGTAG
>JANPWX010000011.1:11762701-11787614 GCA_024734555.1 Trochalopteron elliotii | reverse complement strand
GCATGAACTGACATTTTTCATCATCATTATTCAGTGAGGGGAGAATGATAAGATTGTCACAGAAATAAAGATACAGCAATAAATATAGAGAAAGCATTGCTAAGCTGATCAGTTACACCTCGTGAACACCATTACCCACAGCTCACTGGTGAGAGCTATGTACATTTCATTTGCAGGTCCGAAATGTGCACGTCTTCACTTTGTCCCTAATTCTACAATGTAGTATGGTCTTTCAGGAGGGTAAATTGCATTAGGCATCATTTTATCCTCTTTTGTATCTTGGCAAGGCTCTAGGAATCCAGACACTCAACCACTAGTTCTATAACATCAATGTGCAGTGTAAAGCAATCACATTCTGCTCCTTGGCCTAAGCAACTATATGTGCTTGTGTGTGCTTAAAGAGAACAGCACACTTCATTTGAAAGTATCCATGTATGATGAGAAATTCACCATGCTTTCCTCACCTTTCACTAAAGGAGAGAAACAGAGAGCTCTAAGGTAGTCTAGTCTCACCTTTCTTATTTGAGTCAGCAAGTATTTCCTACTCAGGGGAA
The DNA here is from genome assembly GCA_024734555.1 of Trochalopteron elliotii. Taxonomy (NCBI): domain Eukaryota; kingdom Metazoa; phylum Chordata; class Aves; order Passeriformes; family Leiothrichidae; genus Trochalopteron; species Trochalopteron elliotii. The sequence goes on along the minus strand of JANPWX010000011.1, from coordinate 11,787,060 downwards.
TGAGGGCACTGCTAGAGAAAATGAAGTGAATGCTTGGCTTTTGTCTGCATCTGTAAGCCCTAAACTCCTTCTTGCAACAACCTGAAAATTGGTTGATGGCATAACAAATGGAGGCAATTCCAGTTATGTTGCTACCATCTTTGTAATTACCTTGTCCTTAAGCGTCAGGCCATTTCACAAACACTTGTAGGTACTGACTAGTGGTTAGATTGGACCAATTATTTTTGCATGCCAGAAAACAAGAGGGGATCAATCAAATTATGATCAATTACATTTCAAGCGAGCTGTGTAATTTTTGCAGTCTCTGGATGCATCTTAAGCCTAAAAGCAGTCATTATTCAGTAGTCCCTAATTCATGCCTAGATGCAGGATTTCTCCTTTTGCTAAGAAATACAACAAATATAGTTTTCAGGACCTTTATAGCAGTAAAATGGGGGTGAATATCTCAGAAAAGAGAGACACACCAGATTCTAACACAGCAAACCTGAAAAAATCATACTCCTCTGTGTTAAAGTTGACACCAAAAGCAAATACACCACTTTCTTCTTCATGTATGTAATTGTCCTTGGGTTACAATTGACAAATCCCTTGAAATGTTTAAGATGGACAGTGATGTCTCAAGATGCCCTGAGCGTCAGGTTGAGAGGCAGTTTTGGAGAAGTCACTTTTCAGCCCAGGGTTTATTCGACACATCTGTGTGAAAGACTCTCCTTGAAGAATGTTTCACAGCCCAACTCACTCACATTGGTTCTGTGCTGTCAAAGCCACCAAGCACTAAATGTAGAATCTCAACTTTATTTCCTTCTAAAATTGGGCAGGCTGATATTAAAATAAGAAAAAATGTGCTAAAGAAGACATAAAGCTAGGTTTTTACATGCAAGTTTCAAAGCAGTCTGTAACAGACTGTAAGACGAGTTGTATCTTATGCACACACAGAATCTTTGGCAGAGCAATACAGAAACATGCTTCTAGTTTAAATATAACAGCTAAGGTTAGGCCTAGATCCTAACTTCTGAGGTTAGGCTTAGACTTTCCTATCCAAGATTGTCTTAAAAGATGATTTAGTTCCACAGCAGCTTTTGCTGATGACACTGGTGGTGTTTGGGTCCTGCTCTAATCACAAATAGGTGTTCTTTTTTTCAGCACTGATGTTCATCTGACCCAGGGTGAGAGTTTGGAGCCTTGAACTTGCCAGAACCCCAGGAATCTCCTACATGAGTGATACAAAATATATATAACCAGGTAAAGCTACACCAAATAAAACTTACACTATACCTCGAGGGAAAGAAAAATAACATATTTGCAGGTCCCCATCATATTAAATTCATTCTAGGCAAAGATTTTCTCTTTTCTATGAAACTATGAAGTTTTAAAACATGAACACCCCATATAGCTCAGAGAAAAGCCTAACTAGAAGGGAAGCATCTAAAAATAGCAGCTATTGAACATGGAACACCTCCCTTATTGCCCTACCATTTAGAAACAAAAAAAGGGATGTCAAGCTCTTCCCATTGATCTAGATTTTCTTTATGTTTTATCTCTTCAGCTCAAACTGTGCAACAACCACAAATGGAGAACATATCTCCTGTGTGAGGAATGTTTACAGTATTACATGTTCTTTATTTACTAAAGAAAGAAGCTAGTGCTACTCTCGGAAAAAACCCAGTGCACAGTACTGCTCCTGCTATATAGTTTTTTTTTTTTTTTTGTAAAGGCAAAGAGGGAATTCTGAATCCTCTTCCCAAGGCTTTGTCTTCATTGTGTCATTGCCTGAGATTCCTCCAGTTTGGGTGGGAGCCTTGTATCTGAAAGGAGCTTTGAAGGGCCAAAGTAGTACATTTTTTCCAACCTTTTCTCTCTGCCTCTGGTCTGGAGAAATAAAAATATTTTGAACATGGAAATTTGAAAACCGTTAGATTAATGATCCCTTGTGCACCAGCTTGTACCATTCTAGATCTAAAAGGAAGCTCAGATACAGAGTGTGTAATCTTGTTCCTTGTGATATGTATTACTGAAGGCTTTAGTGCAAGGAACAAGGAACCTGGTAAACATGTATTTGAATGAGTAGCTATGAGTAGAAACTGATAGTTGTATTATTTTTCTTTTCACGTTGTAAAAAAGATGAGTGGTAGGGAGGCAAACTCATTCTTACAATTTTCCCACCAGTTATAGGCCAGTATGATGCCCTGCCTGAGCTGAGCTTGTGTCTGTATTGCTTTGTGTAACAGCCTTCCATTTTTACTGGCCACACTAAATTTTTAGCCTCACAATTCCAAATATTGTCACTGGTGTGCTTAACTGCCTTTTGTAAATGGAATGTTTTAATAGAAAGAACCCAGGGTTAGATTGAAATGTTTCTGATAATTGGAGAAAAGAGTTAGCAGTGTACCCAGCTGAAATTACTGAAAATCACAAATGACAGCATGGGGAAAAATATTTCCGATGACTTTAGGGTGTTTTTTTCAGAAAATGGAAATATCTGCAACACATACTTACTTATGAGATACAGATGTGAATATTTTACTTTGCTTTCTTTTTTTTCAAGTACAAATGATCCTAGCAAACAATGTTTCACAAAGCAGTAGCATTACAGAATAATTTTAAATTTGAAAGTTGAAACTCCAAGGTTTTATATGATAGGCTTACCAATGTAACAGGTATTTCTAGTTCTAACAGTTTGATACTGAAGAAAGCAGGTCAGAACTGACACTGTGAGGAAAGGTAAAATGGCAAAATATGCAACAAGAGATTTCCAAGCTTTCTAGTGTCTGACAGTCATAAAATATGATGAAGGAGAAGCATAAAGAACAACAAAGTCTCAGTGAGAGACAAAAAAAGGAATTGAAAAAAATCTATATAAGCACACACAAATCCTTCATACAGACACTATGGGCTGCTTACCCTCCTGCTGACATTGCAGAGAGACAATAGGTCAGTCTTGAATTGCCTAAACTGCCACATAGCAGCTTTGTGTGATGGTTTGTAGGAGGCAAAGACATTTGCTGCCCAAGACACTCCTTCAGCAACACACAGACCTTTATTCCCCCAACTACAGCAGTTAGTGTCCTTCAAATCCTGCAGCTTCTGCTAGTTTGCTTTCTCAGTTCTGAAGCTATAGGTATTCTGTTGTATTTCTTGAGATTATTAGTTGTTGAACAAGAACCTGTTTCCTACTATCTGCAGTAGGTAACTTTTATGTTTCAAATACCTGAAAGGGAACAGTTTGACCCAGATTTCTGAACATAAAACACTTTTCAGAGCTTTATTTACCTCTTACGACAAAATCTCGTATTAGCACTGCTGACAATATCTTTACACTGGAAGACAACTTGTGTCTATCAGTTGAACTAAAGTCACTATTTTACTGAATTATTTTGAAGTAGATTCACTGTTGCCGTGGCTGGATTTGTAAGTGATGGAAGGGCAAACCAGCATCCTGATGCCAGAAGCATCTACAATGAAACACTTTATAAATATACTCAGATTTTATGTACATTCTGAACATTCAGATGTAAAAAACTCTCTAAAATGCTTTATCAGTATGTTGTGCAAAGTTTCACTTGAAATTTGAGTGAAGTGACTGAAAAATCTGGAGTTTATTAAAAAAATGCAGAAAAAAGACACATAAGCCTATTATTAATAAGACTGTTATTAGTGTTTGCTTTAAGTTTCTGCTAGCTAGTAATAACTGAAAAGAACAATAGCAGCTTAAGAAACCTAAAATAACAGATTATATATTTGAACAAAAATATTTTTAATCCAGGATTACTTTAGCATCATATTGTGCTCAGAATAGGAGAGGGCTCCAATAGCATTCAGCTTCAGCTATCCAATTCTCATGCCCCCAACATCTAGAGTGAAAGAGTTGCTACTAAGCCTCAGTGCTAATTTGGCAGCTCACAAATCCACACAATTGAGCCCCTCCAGTACCTACTTGCAATTCCATACAGACAGCTGTTAGTAGTTCACAGGTCTTCTCAGCACACAAGTCAAACAACACTAGTTGTGCACTACACTACAAAGTATTTGTTTAAATATAGTAGGAGGTCCCTGTTCTTAGTTATGTTAATACAGAAATACAAACATTACACAAAACTTACCAAACTTTTATTAATAGTATTGCACTTTTTTATTTCACAGTATGATTCAGTGAACAGCTGGAGTTGCTGCTGTGTTTACTTCTGAGATAAGCATCCTGGAGTTCACTTGTAGGTGTAATTTGTTATCTTGTTGGAAATCATAAACAAAATATCCAGACTGGCAAGCTAGGACTTGGTCTAGCAGCATCCTGAAATGTGGGTAGTCAATTTCATCACAAATGCATAGTCTCTAAAACGTTAGCTTGAACAGATGCACCCCACAAGCCTGCTGAGGGAACCTGGCATATGGCCCACAGCAGTGTCAGAAGAGCTGTTGTAGTTCTCTAGCTGTCCAGCAAGATTATTGCCTCCTTCTCTTTGCCAAGGGAAGGGATAGTCCAGACAGTTTAAGACCACTTCAGGCAAAGTCAGCAGAGCTAGTTTAATTTGCTGATGAAGATTGCTTCAGATAATTGGCCTAATTTACTGTAATGGATTAGGGTGTACTCACAAGGTCTCTCCTGGCAGCAGAGCTGCAGAAGCTGTAATCTGCTGCAGGATGGAAGGATTCAAAATTTCTAGACCTCAAGGAAGCTGTTTATTCCTGTTTTTCATGCCAAGAAGGTTTGCAGTTCACAGGCACAGCCCAACTTCTTAGAATGTTCCCATGACTATACTAGAATGAGAAACCACTAAAGGAACTGGAAGCACTAATTCACACTCTTTCAACTGTGTCAACGTAAAAAGAAAAAAAAATCTGATGTGTTATGAAAAAATAAATCTGCCCTCATCACTGGGTGAGAGAAGTTCCACTATTTGTGAATAGCAAAAGGAAATTGTGACTGAGGAAAACAATTTTGTGCTTTTTGGCTCAGTAATTTCTAAGTGGGCAAACAGCCCATTAGGCAGTGTTTCTTCTTGTCAGTGCTACAGTTTCTTCAATGGCTTAAGCTCAGAGACTTAGTGCAGGCTGCCCCAGAGGCAGCAGAAATATCCTGGACCTCTATGCAGGAACCAAATTTAAGTACAATTCTTCAGTTCAGCTTACCCACTTCTGACTTACCACCAAGATCTGAACATGTTCAACAAAAAACCAAAACCATCCAAAGAAAAAAACCAAACTCCAAGTTCCCCAACATAACCTCAGCCTTATGACTATGAGGAAAGGTCTTTTAACAATTGTTACTATTGATTAATAAATTTGGATACTACAGTAGATGAAAGACGTCAAGATATCCTAATCCAGAATTAAAATTTCTTAAAATAGTTTAATAGAAAATACAAAAAAATCCCACAGATTCTAAACATTTAAAAATTATTTCACTTCCTCCACATCACATCAGATAGTGGAGAACTGTCAGCCAACAGGTCCAGTTTTGAAAGCTGGACCTGAATCCCATTAGGACCATCAAACATTGTTAATAAATTTCAATGATCCTTATTCAGATTAAATCCTCTGAAGTCTGAACTACCAGAAAAGATAACAATTTATTCCTTTGAGGGAGGACAGACAGGATATTTAAGAACCTCAGGTCTGAGGAGCAATGGATAGCAGAACAGAATGAAGGAACTATATAAAGGCACTTGCTTCCTACAGATTTATGTTTCTTTCACTAAAAGTGCTTTCAGAGTCCTCACAAAGTCTTGGCTGGTTCCCCAGTTGTGAGGTACCTTCCTGAAAATCATGAACCTGAAAATTTAGGGGCTTGAAAAAGAATGTGCTCGAGGCACTTTAGAGACTTAAACAGAAGGGGTCTGTGTGCTTCCACCAGCAGGATCCACTTTTAGCAAAGGGTAAAGAGTCTGCACACGGGAAACCCCTGAGTGACCACAGAACCAATCCTGGAACCTGCTCATGACATTAAACCTGCACAGGCCCTACACTGTACAATGGGATCTATGGAGAACAGCCCGAGGAGAATCAAGTCAGGAGAAATTTGAGATTGCTTAGATTTATATATTAACTTGCTCTTCAAGTATCTATAAAGTCTTGATCAAAACAAAAGGGTAGAAGAAAATCCATACAATTGAAGTGACACTGTATCTGAGAATCTACATTGTTTATTTCATCAAGAAGTGCCCCCAAACCTAAAGTACAGCATTTTAAAATCTACAACACAAAAATAGAAAATATTCAAAATGCACAGAAACACGAGTCACCTTTAATGTGATTAAAACGTCACATGAGATTTTTTGCAGTTAAGTGGCAATTAAGGATGTGCTTTACAACACTGTATAGATATCTGCAAGTTTCCTGTACAGGTAGGATCCTCATGCTTGTGCAAGTCGTTCTAGGACTCTTCGGTAATCTGAAACAAGCTGTTGGAAGCTCTCTTCTAACTGTTCACGTTGCAAGTTTAGGTCTATTTGGTTCAACTGATTAGTCATCTCCTCTGGTCTTAGACACCTTCTCATCTTGGCAAGTTCTCTCTGTTTTTTCTAAGCAATCAAACAAACAGTAGTTTGAACACAGCCAGTAATTATCAAGAATATGGTATTTCATTATGGTGTTTCATTAAAATTTATTCAGTTTCAGTATCTAGTTCTTTAAATGTCCCTAATCCCAAGACAAGCAGCGACCACGTTTGATTAGTACACTTGTTCTGTTAAAGGCTCATAGTTTCTGTATTGCCAATGAGGTAGTGAAGGGAGGAATGGTTTCAAATTCTGTTCCTTAACCAAACAGATTAGGTCTAACAATACACCTACTACTGAAGACATATGGCATGAAAACCTTGACTGTAGAAATTTGACCAGGATATTTAGTCCTCCATTAACATTAATTACACTGGTGTCCCATTATGTGACTGTTCAGCCAACTAATTTCCCTATAACTATCAGAAATTAATTTCAAGCCTCCAGTACACAGAAAAAGTTTCACAAACTCTTACAAATTATTCAAGTTACCAGGGACTAGTAGTAACAGCACTAAAAAGCAGTAAAATTATTTGTAAGCATAAACATATTTGTACAGAAAGATGAGTTGTCCTTGCTCTGTCACATGAGATTTTCACCTGGTTCTGAAAAACACCTCAAAATACTTTTGTATTTTCTTTACCCAGATATACTTTTATATAGCTGATACCTATTTCTGAACTACTCAGTTCTTCAGGTACTTCCCATTCTTCAGTCTTCTCTAGCTTTGTAAAAGCAGAATATCATTCAACACTTCATTCAAAAAAAAAGTAATATGTAAGCCTGGTATCTTATCAATAAATCTTTGCAATACCTATGAAATCAATGTATTAAAACAACAAAATTTCACTGAATTATTCTATTTATAACAGTCTCAAAATCAAAGCCCTTTTGTGTTCTAATTTTATGTTTATCTCGCAGATGAATATTTGTTTTCTTTCTGTGATTGATGCTGAGAATCAGGAGGGAGGAGTGGAGACTACAGTAAACAGTAAATTAGTAAGACCAGAAAAATTTTTATACTCTCCCAAAGATTCCACAGATAGGCAAAGTTCAGTTCAGAAAAGGAGGTTCTGTATTTAAGTCCTGATGAGGCGTTCAGGCACATTTCTGGCCAATAATCAAGAAACCTTTCCTTGTTGAAAGGATATGAAAAGCAGCATAGATGTTTAAACTTTAGCTTCACATTAGCTCTATGCAGTCAAAATGAGTAAGATACTCAAAACATATGATGAGCTGCCCAAATGAAAATAGATAAGTATCTTTTGGCCAAGCTTCTGTCAGTAGAACTAAAACTCTCTTCTAGAATTAATTCCAAGTCTGTCTAACAGAAGTGTCTGTTTAGACTATAAACAGTAGCTCTGAAAAAAGTGCCAGCTTTTAAATGCCCACTACATCTGATACTGTACCATTAGGTCATCTTTAAGTTCCAGATTCCTGCTAAAAAGCAAACTCTCTTTGCATGTTTCAGATAACCAGTTGTTTCAATATCACTTTCTCCCCCAAATACACTACAAGCATATCCAGGTACACAAGATTTTGAAAACTGCCATCAGTAACATTTTGCCTGGGCAGCTTCAAGAGGATTCTTTGGGAGCAAGTTGTTGGGCTGGCCAAAAAAGCAAATTCAAGTAGCAAACAAATTTACTTCCAAGAGGGATGACATGAAGAACAAAGACATGACTGAGGAGGTATGTCTACCACCACAATAATAAAAAGCAGAGTTTGTCAGAAATGGAGAAGCCACAGTGAAACTGAAATTTCACAAGCTGCTCACCCTTCAACTGCCTTGGAGTGATGCCCTGTTAACTAATATACCAAATCTTTTATTTCCTGTGTTAGTACTAGTTATACAGGGAGCAACACATCCTGCTGCATCACTCATCCCAATTTGTGATGCCACATGCATAAAGGTCTCAGCATCTTTAGCAACCACCTCCCTGCCAAGGTAATGACTCCAAGGGGAGTGGATCTACTACGTGTTTTCCCCTGAGGTTTCTGCATGTAGTTTTCTTCACTGCTACTGTTAGCCAGGAAATAATTCTAAGATGGAATGCCATTTTTATTAAACTAAGGTAGTGTCAACTTAGAATTATTCTACATCTGTACAGCACTGTTCAAAGGAAATTATCAAACAGTTTATGTAATAAAATGACACCAGTATTAGAATATGCAGTAATATTCCTGATTATATGTTTATAAAGTTTGGTTCCCCTCTCCTTCAAAATTATTCTACCCATATTAAAAGTTAGTTTCATTACATTTTTGAAAACTTTTTGAAAACAGCACTGTGACTAAAATTTACTGGAAATTGTTTAAAATGAGTGTATGAGTAAGCTATTTACTAGGTAGAACTACCATAAACAAGATGACTATTTCAGAACATGAAATTTAAAATCAGGGAAAAAAGGTGTTGGCTGCTTTAAAGATTCTTTGGAATCCACACTGAAATAACAAAAAACTAAAAATGCAGTGTTCTAAAGTAGCAATATTGCATATTTAGCAATACATGATCCATTCATTATCCATGCACTTATTGTGTGCAAAGACTGAAGTGGAAACACCTGCTAGAAGCACTAGAATTGAACCTTCTTATGAACTTTTGGATTTCGCCGACAGGACCTCAGTGATGAGTGAGTGAATTGAAACCATGTAACAGTCAAAAAAACCAGCTGCTGAAAATTCACCTTATTTATAGTGGACATTGAGTGAAATTTATCAAGTGAGATGACACTTGTGAAAGAGAGCGTGTCTTGATTAAGGTCCTGGCACTCAGCATGACATGAAATTATCACTAGGTCAGACAGGTATTTAATACAACGTTGGCCTCTAATTTCTACTAACAGCCCCTGTAAGCCCAACATGACTACAAGCAAAGTTTTGCTATTTTGGTGTAACGGGGTAAATGCTGCTTTAGGAAGGTTTTCAAGCCGATCAAGGTACTCCTTGTGCTCTGTCTACCTTTATATGCAGGATTTTGGTTTGCTTGGCAAGTACTTAATTGACAACAGTAGCTAACATGCTACTTACAGCAATAAACCTGGATTTATTTGTGGCCTTTTTGACTCTTGATACAAAGACTGATGCTATTAGCAACTAAAATATAACTTTTTAAATCCATATCTCAAAGGGTCAGTTTATGCAACACAGATCAACCACACTGAAAATCCAGGATGCATAAATAATAGGAACTAAGAAAGTTAATTGGTACTATGTTTAATACTTGCCTGAATTTTACTGCTGGTATTATTTTATGTTTCATCTGTATGGAGTTAGTACTATGTTGACGTGACTTGGTTACTTCTAGCAAGCTGTTTTCTTAAGACCTAGCAAACAATTAGAACAGGAATCTAAACTATACGTAGTCTGCAGTGTAAACTTTACCTCTCTTCAAATTTCGGGCTTGTCTATTTAAGGTATGTTTTTAACCTCTTCCAAGAAACTGACCACTTCCCGCCCTTAAACCTACCTGGGCACAATGCCCCTTGTAGCCAGATAGCATAAGCTTAATAGTAACCTCCTGCTGGAACTGGACAGGAAACAGTCAGGAGCCAAGCACAGGATCTTCAGTGCTGCCAGGTATGAATGAATGTCCTCTGCATCTGTATCTATGTCAGCTGAACACTGCATAGCTAATAGTAGTTGATTGGCAACATAATTGGCACCAACTACATTTATGGAAATTAAAGTAAAATCAAGTATAATTAGCCTTGAAATAAATATCAAATGATACTTAAGTCATATACACCTTATAGGGCCCAATCAGTCTTCTTTTAACATCCAGCCGATAGCTTCTGGACTGTTCTGCATCACCCATGTTTGTTGCACGCAATCGGAGAATTTCATAAACTCGTCTCGTGTGTTGCTAATGAACAGAAAGGAGAATAAAAACCACATCTGAATAAAGAGGTCACTCAACAGAACACCACATGGAGAAATACTGAAATATGAGAGTAATTCTTAATCTTATCAGAAGACAGGGACATGGATAAACCTATCTGGTGGGTTCAATGAATAAACATTTTTTTTTTCACTTCAAAACCATTTTCTTCCATGTGCCCAGTGTCTCATCTCTCAAGTGTTGCACCAGCTGTAGAGGTGCTTCAAGGACTTGCTCTAAGTGGGCAGCAGAAAGCCCAGAAGCCAGAGTCCAAAAACACTTCTAAGAACAAGGACTGGAACTAGAGTGACGTTAAGCAATACCAAGCAGTATCCACTTTACTAATTTTAACAATCCACATATACCTACTACCCTTCACAAGGCCCCCTGAAAGTTCTAAATATGAACATGAAACAACAATATTTAACGTTTCCTGTTTGCTAGGGAAAAATATTAATTAGCAAATGGAAAAACTGAAGTGCTTTTGGTATCAGGATCAGAAAGCACAACACCAGGGGAGAAAATTCTGTTGCTACTATATTAGTATTAACTTGCATTTGTATGAAAACAGAATGTAAGACCAAGTTTTTTTTTCTGAACAACAGAACAAAAATAAAGTTGTTTGTTTGCTAAACTACCATGTTTATATACTGTTAAAAAACCAAATGAAACTTATTTATCCTTTCAGATTTAAAATATGGAAGGCTGCAGATATACTTTCCTTATATAAACTATACCTTTTTCATGAACACATCCAAATATGGCTTCACACTGCCCATCCATCAAGGTTTAAAGTCTTCAGTACAGCACATTCAAATACATTTTTAATTAAGGAACTCTACTATTTCACTACCATGCTCAAAAATGAGTTTAATAACTTAAGATTACCAGCAAATTTAGTTGTTCAATTTAACTCTTAAGTTCTCCAAGTGTTTAGAGTTGCATTAGTAAGTTGTTTGCCACTTCAGCATTCTGCATTCCCAAAACAACACTTATTTGCACAAATACTCTTGAAAGAAATCAAAACCACGTCAAATTCTATTACAATAGAATTTGTAGGTTAAAAAGGCATTTATCTAAAACCACGAGCCATGTACCTCCTGATACACCCTTAACAACTGCCAAAATAAGCCAGTGTGTAAATTCCATGTCTAAGTTTAAATTGTGTTGTACTCATTTGATAAGAATATGTCCAACTACAACTATACTGATTTAATACCTTATTTATTTTCAATTTTTGTTGAGCTTCCGTCACCATTTCTTGACTGAAACCTTGCATTAACTTTACTGGGGAAAAGCAAAGCAAATCTTGACAGAGCTTTACAAGAACAAAGTCTCTAAGCTTCACATAGTTCTCAGATGGATCTTCAGCTAGAAAGAATAAAAAAAGCTTATCAGCATTATTTGTTTTCTCATCTCTGGTATGGAAAACAAAAGCACATGCAGTATTCATCAGTATATAAAAAATTGTGCTTAATTGTTAGCATTGTTATCAAAGGTTTTAATGTTTGACAGTAGACATCAAACAGGTCACAGAAAGAGAAATTTTTAATACTTTGTGTATGCAGAGCTGTAGATACTCTACATATGGATTATGAAACTGACTTGTTTAAACCCATTTAACTCCTTGGAAAAAGAAGCCTAGCCTAAAACCTTTTTTTCTTGTATCTTTCATCAATTCTATATTTGACAGTGGTAGAACTACTAAAACACAAACAAATAGGAAAATGTGGGAACGGAATGGTGAAAATACCCTATTGTATACAAGTAAACTAGCTGAAGACATGTATTGAGCAGGAGTTAGTCTTTGTTAGCAGGGAGGCAGGAAAAGGTACAAGAACCCAATGGACAGGATTATCCAAACTTAAAAGGCTGAAAGGACCTAAGCAAAAGCTGATCACAATTTCAAGTTACTTCCATTTTACTTAAAAGGACAGCTATTGATGCATCACTATCAAAACTCTTGCTTTAGAAAAAAACACTGAAATTGAGAACTAGCCTCAGTTAAGATCAACATGAGCCCATATGCAACAATATAATGCAGAAGGAAAACATATACAACATTGTGAATATATTTCTTTTTTCCTTGCTTTAGACAAGCTCACTACAAACAAGTAGCAGGACCATGCTTCCCCTTCAACACTCATTTTTCTGGGAGCTGGCACTGTGGAGTTTATTGCTAACCACCTTACATGCCAGCTGTGTTTTGCTTTGTTTTGAGGTACACGGTAAACAGTTAAAATTTGCAGGTTTAGGATGATCAGAAGCAAAACAAAGCTACCAAGAAGGACTGGGACAGAAGCTTTTGCCACGCAGTGTATGTGGCACCGCACAACTAACAATTTATTCTTCTGGGTGAGTTTAAAATGTATTGTGCATAAGTGGCCTAATCTTGTATGGCAAGCCTTATAGTACTTATTCTGCAGAAGAGATTGGAGAAGTGCACTAAAGTAAATTGATTCATTCTTTTCCACTCAGATGAGTTAAAAGAAGAAGGAGGCAGTTTCTGTCCAGTAAGCACTATCAGCATACATTTGGCTTATGTCAGGATAAGAAGGTATAAGCAGAACAAAGTATTTGCTGCAAACATGAAACTCAGAAGTAATTTTAATTAGTAAATCATTAGGTTTTCCAAAGAAATTAATTAGAACTTCATTTTCTCTTTACAGAAAGGTTAAAGACTATATCACAATTTTAGAGGATATATAACTAAATATCCTGGCCATATTAAGACTGTCCAAGCCCAATTTCCCCGTCAAAAAGGACAACAAATACTTCTCTAAGAGTTGTAACTTTCATAACTTGAGTGCCATATAGAATATTGCAAGCTTTCTTCTGCTTCATTCCACAAAAACATTGAACCCTGTTTTAGTGCACATTTACTGTTTGCTACAACCCTGCACTTAAGGCACTGAGCCATGAACATGTCATAGGATTTATGCAGTAGCATGTTCAGACTTTGCTCATCCTCAATTATAAAAGTATGGTTTGTACTATGAAAAGGAAAAGTAGGTGCATGATGCACATGAGTTCCTGTTGCCTAAACTAAGTTGTATTTCTTAGGTTCCCATGAACTGGATTGAAATTATGAGGTGGATTATTTTGTTATGATGATCCAGCAACAAATGCATTATGAAAGCAAGTGGTCTATTGGGTTTTAATTAGAATGGAGAGTTATTTATAACCAAGATGGGACTACACACAGAATTGAATGGTCAACGTGTTTGAACTGCATTTCTTCCTTGAAATCACAGGACTGATGTCATGCCTGTGGCATTTTTTCATGTTAGTTTTGCTATGCACATGGACTCTTTATTTGCCATTTCCACAATCTTTTGTTTTTAGGTGTTTGTGCACACACATCTAACATGGATACCTGCAGCCAGTGGTACATGCTCCTAGAGCACAAATTCTCTACAAATTCTTACTGTCTGTAAAATTTCAGCTTGCACACTAATATTAATATGCTATTTTAGTGTCCCCCCTCAAGTCTGAGTTTTGGCTAATAGGGGTAAGTTGAACAAGGAATTTGACAAAGCTTGATCTCTTGGCAAACTCAGCTGTGTATCTCACAATAAAATAGTTAATTAGCGGGTAATCCATTCACGCTAGGGATTGAATTTTCCTGGTGTGCTGTTCTCTGAGTTAAGTATTTAAGTAACTACACTATATACACTTTTGTAAACCAGGGTACTATTAATTCTGAACTGAGCAGAAGCTAAATCTTCAAAAGGCTTCAAATTCAGACAAATTAACATAAAAGTTAGTTTGTAGGCTAACAACCTGTGAAAGTTCCTTATTAAAAATTTAACACAAACCTGTTATATCAAGTACTGTAGGAGAAGACATATAGTATCTATGAACTGTTTCAAGCAGCTGAGCACCATGGCCTTCTCCTTGAAATGGTGGCAAGATCAGCATCTGGCTACAGACAAAGGAATGCATTTTCAGTTCAAATGAAAGCATTTGGAAACGTAACACGAAAAACAAGATGGTATTTCATTTTAGATTAAGGTATGTGCAATCTTCATGTTAAAATGTAATTTTTAACAGAATCTTAAAATTGTTAAACATTCAAAACTTGTTTGCGATTCCCTCCGCTTCAAGAAGGAAACAAAGAAATAAATCAGTGCACAGACAGCTAATAATGGGGATTTTTTTAAACAAATCAACACTATTATAAACAAGTATTGGGAACTTCAGCAGTTCCCTCTTCTGAAATAAAAGGCAAGGCACGAGTTACACCGCCAATTACCTTACACGTGGCCGGGTTTTGTCTGGGTACACATAGTAATTATAGACTGTCATGTAGCCTACGGTCGCAAAGAGCGTAGCTCCATCCTTATTATACTTCTCAAATCTGCAGATAAAACAGAAAGCCAAGCAGGTCAATTACAGTTGCGCTCCCATGCAGTGTCCATTTTCTTTTCCATTCTCCAACTGAATTTTCAGTGTCAGCAAGCTACTCTGTGAGGGCCCAATGGGTACACCTGCTATGTTCTGAATGTACAATTCACTTAATTGGTGTGCAGCAACTTGGATAAATCAGGCCTCTTTACAGCACTTCAGTGCACTTGCCTATTATAAAGATGAATAGGTGGCAAGTAAAAGAAAACACAGGCAAAGCTCATTTTACTGTTTAAGCCTACATTCAGGGCTCTAACGGACAACAGCATTTAATTCAGCTCTATTCTCAAGCTTTCCCGAAGCATAATGGAGGAAAACTCAAGCCTCATAAACAATGTTTTTTCTTTCCTGGGAAAAATATCATTATACTGCTCCAATAATTGGCCAGCCACAATTAAAATGCAGGCTTTGTGGAGGAATAAGGTCCACTGTTGCTTTAGAACTGTACTTACACTAGAAAGTAGTTCCATCTTTCATCATCTACATCAATAAAGCTAGCAGTTTCAATAAACCACATCAAGAACGTCTGAAGTCTTTCATGATATTCTCGAAAGCCTGGACATGTCATGTCAGCCTAGGGAAAAAGCCAGGAGAAGTCAGGTGAAACCTATCACAGATGCAAGAGGAAAACATACGCAAAACCTTATTAAATTCTCTGATATAAAAAAGCATATTAATGATTAATAAATGGGTAAAATTATAGTATTTATACACTACAGTTGAATCACTACAGAAGGTGCATATCTGCAAAATAATATTGAATTTGGTTGCTCAAAAGCAGAAGTTTAAGTTAATTTTTCATACCTTGTATATCTGATACACTATATCTTCACCAGCTTCCTCATTATGGATAGAATATGTGTGTAGCAGCATTCCAAAGGGCTTGAAGTTGACCTCCTTCTCCAGCAGAGACACAAAGTCATCTGTGTTTGTGCAAAAACCAGGCGGAATGATTTCTCTAATTTTACTTTCAACATCATCTGCCTGAAGATTACAAAAAGGGGAAGGATCGGTGGAAGATTAGAAAAAGACAGCATTAATCTAACTGTTGTGGTAAAGAAATGAATACATGAGATGCATTCATTTCTACATCTACCAGTATCATCACTGTATCTACCAGTAATTTAAAAAACAAAGAAGAAAATGAAAAAAGAAAAAGCAAGCATTCTTGTTGTTCATTAGTGATTTTCCAGCAAGTAAAGGAGCTCATGAGATCAGAAATGTCACAATCCAGGCTTTGTAAGCATCAAAAACCTCTTGGTTACAGCCTAAGTTCATGAACATTTTTATGTTTAGAGATTGTTATATTTGTTCAAGCTTGACTAGGAGCATTGGTAGCTATTCTGGAAGCACAGCATGTTCAGAAGCCAAGACTTTCCAGACAGCAATTCACCAAGACTATGCTATACTGCACAGCCTTGTAGAACTCAGGTTCCCAAACAAGCAGCTTACAAGAGGTATTAGGTGATGCAGAACTAAGTGGAGAAAAAGAGACAGAGATCAAAAACGGCAGCTCCCAAATAGGAAAGTGACAGCTAGCACACTCTGGCATTCTTATGGCCCCCTGCTTGAAATGCCTGTCTATAGAATCAGCTGCAAAACACAGTACAAACTCAGACAACCACATCCTGCATTCTGATAAAAGAAAGTTTTGAAAACAAAGTTTGACATAAAATAGTACAACTTATGAATACTGTCAGCAAATCTGACCTGTAGTCTAACATACTGTAGAAGACAAAATATTCTGACACCAAAATTTAATTCAGAGATTATTCTTTTCAGATAGATAAAGTTAGAGACTATCAGCTGAGCAGACTTCATAATCCTTTTCAGACCTCCAAAAGACCACTTGATTGAATACATTTACTACTTCTTTTTAACCATGAATATTTGATGAAGCTTCACAATAACGTATTACTGCTTCTCACCAGGCAATAAAACTTAATGAATTGGTCTCAACTTAACAAAACCATACTCCTCAATACAACTCCTAAAAGCCTGACATTACATTCAACAAAATGAGCTTACATTCAATTCAAACTTTCCTCTGGACAATGAATCCAGGTTTTTACTTAATGGAGTTTGCCGTGAGTTCAGCTGTAATGTTTGTATTGTATCTATTTCCACAAGGGCGGACACAAGAACACTTTGTGTTAACTTACTAAGCAGCTCTTTCACACCGTTTACATGCATGATGGGTATTAGTTCAAAACCAAGACTCTTGCTACTTAGCATTCAAAACAGGGAAATTAAGATGCTTAGAACAAAATACACTACAAAAGGCTAATACAACATGCTACTAATTCCTGTCCTTTCAACCATGGGCCCTTAAGCAGAAGCAATGCACCTGCAAATGAATAGCACTTTATCATTCAGTTACATTTTTAGTGTAGAGAAAGACAGACTTAGTTCAGCACAAACAAGTTTTATTCTTAATGGTTTGGTACTACCAACATTTATATTTATATCTGGAAAGAGAGCTATTAAGCCGTTAAAATACAGCTCTACAATACCTGGTGTAAGAACTCAGCAAAAACATGTACAATCTTTACACTCATTTCATTCTCAAAACAAAGATAATTTGTTGGTGCCTTCGGTATTCACCGTAAGCCAGTATTAGCTAAAATACATTTTCTTTACACTTACTGATTTAAGGGCATTACACAAAACCAGCCACTTCTTCAGAATCAATGAATTACATTAAAAAAATGTATTTATATGGAACACAATTTAAAAATGCCTTTTTAAAAAACTGTGCAAACGCATTGTTTACACAGATCTTATGTCTGCACTTCTGACAGAGCTGTAAGAAACCACAACTAAGAATCTGTTGCAATTTGCATTTTATATAGCTGAATAAGCATGCAAAAATAATCTAGAATTAAAACAGTACTTCCAAGCAACAGTACAATGAACTGTACAAGTACTCAGACTATGGGGACAACATCTAAAGAGAGTGAATATACAACAGGAAGTACTGTATTACATAATGTTTAAGTAATTTTGCTTCCCCTCACATTTCTAAGTTTCTCCACTAGTGGTGAGAAGGAAGCCAAACTGTGACCTGCTCAAAGCCTGTAAGGTAGTGCATCCATCACTGGTTGTCACCAGAGAAAAGTCTTGTTTTCAGTACAGCAGAAAGAATTAAAATATGACAGAGGCTTAGCAAATAAAGCACTAGATAATACTTCTTGATTCTGTAGGACTACAACATATTTTCACCTATTGCCTCCTAAAAATTCTCACCTTGGAATGGGGTCTGACACAAGAAAATAGAATCTTCAATTACTTTTAGGGTTAACATAATCTCTCCTTCTTACACAGCAAATCCCAGAATCCTCGGTTTGAGCAGTGACAGAAGATTAAGCCATGTAATTTTCAGTTATTAAGACCTGAAATACTGGAATCTCAGTATATCAACCACATAAAAAAAATTATTTCATTAAAACCTGTACTTTTTAATGGAAACATTCATTGCTTAGTAGATCCTTTTCAAACACTTCTCTTTGAGGTGCCCATAATCCAAGGAGGTACCAAAATGTGTTTACTGCCTTCCCTGGTGCATTTCTTTGACACTGGTGAGAGGCTGATTTTTTTTTTTAATCAGAGCAAGACACTAGTATCTTACCAACTGGAAAGGATGCACACAAGTTTCTCTTCAGAAAAACAATCCTGTTGGCTACTAGAGCAATGTTTAACATAGGCAAAGCCACTTAAAATGAAGCATGCAAAAGCCTAAATTAAGCCAGCCAAGAGTTGTTAAGCTTACGGTTCATGAAGTGCTGCCTGTAATGTATCACCTTCACAATCAGAATCATGTGAGGTGATGACAGGGAATTTGGCATAGGCTTGTAACTACACTTGATTTGTAGTAGGACTGCTTAAGTGGGTAATGTCTCTTTGTACATCACATTTGACTCTGAGTAATTTTAATTTAGAAATTATTATTGTACTAATAGGTAGCTATGATATTTGCATACCATGTAGATGCTGTTTCCAAGTGACTGAATTTAAAATAACTACAGAAGCGTATTTGAGAGTTGAATTTCTCTAAAAATTGTATGCACATATTTCAGAGGGGAGCAATTGAGTGGTCAGCAGTATTACATTACAAAAGCACCAAATATTGAAACAATACTTCTTAATTAACTTCTGTATAAAGCAAATGCATATACTAGATGCAAAGCAAAATATAGAGTTTAGCAAAATACTTTACCCCATCCCATCATAAAATGCAGATAAAAAAGAAGATACTGGAACAGCTGCAAATCTCAAAGCAGCAAGCAATTCAGAGGTCATTGCTATTAATATTTACACTGGAAGAAAGCAGCTTCTCTTCAGTTATTTGAAAGAATTAACTCCATTCAAGGGATAAATTCTGTCTCCTTTCACGAAATGAAGTGTCAGCTTCTGTTCAAAACATGATTATCCTTTGCTGAGGCTTCCCCAATAATATCATCTCCTTAAAGATGGACCTAAACCATGTTATGATGCACAAATATGACTGGAGTTCTGCTTTTTGACATTTCAGGGTTGTATCTCCTCCTCACGTTCAAAAAGATCTCGGACAAAAAAAAATAGTGGTATTGGGATGAATATTTCTGTCAGTCCCTAGCTGGGATAGCAGAAGCTACTTTAGCAATAATGAAACCAAACTTAATATTACAAAATAAAACCACCTGCTGTTGAATGAGCTGGTATGGGTATTTGGATACAAAAGCCTCAGCTGTGAATAACTTAGTGGAGCATTAATACCAGTTTGCTTGTAACCAGTTGTGGTAAAGGCAGGAAGTGCTGTCCTTTCCTAAATGCCATCTATTCACAGCACAAGATTATCTGTCACGTGTGGGGGATAGTCTGTATCATAGTATAATTTTCATCAAGGAGGAGAGATCGGCAAGTAGTTAACTTAGAAAAATAAATGTTAATATGCATTGAAATCAACATCCTGCTGTAATGACAGCTTATGTTCTAACCTCTGCAAATGCATTCTCTTAGGGTGGTTAAACTGAGGGCAAATACAAATGCAGAAAAAGACTGACTACAGTTGTATCTTTTTTCTACATATGTTTAGATATAGCAATATAAGCAGCTTATGTGAACATACGGTGCTAGTAACGCTAAGGGAAGCACAGGGTAAGCAATCACATTCTTCCCCTTCAGTCAAGGCATGTAAATGCTCTGGAAAGCATGCAGAAGTCCTGCTCAAAAAGGTCTTTTTTGCCCCCATCTCAGTCCCTAAAGAAACTGGAGGAATAATTCAGTATAGGAAACAGGGCTTGAAAAAAGTAACCATTTTGAGCAATCAAAAAAGTTGCAGTGTGCACAGGGCAACATAGACCTTGTTTAGACCTCCAGAGAAGTAAATTGGCTTTGCCATTTGTACAGAAAACAGATGAAGGAAAAAGGTGCTATGGTGCAGATTCCTGTACTATTTTGAAATTATAGCAGTGAAAGGTTGGACAAATTGATTTTAACATGTTTAGTATATGGTCAATGGCCTTTCCTTTTTTTCCTTATTTCCAAAAAATCCTTCATTAGATTGAAGTGCATGACCCTTCACTCCTAAGACATGCTGCTCTAGCCTCCAAAGCATTTCAAACATGTCCAGGAACTTAACCTGTTGAACTGAGTATAGTCTGATACACCTTCCAAACTAGGAAGGACAAATCTTTAAAATCATTCCGATGTGTTTCTCCTTTTATAACAGGCCTTTCCTTGAAATTATGTAAATAAACTCCAAGGAATTTCAAAGTAGTAACTGAAATGCAGTCTGAAGTCATATTTGGAGAACATATAGACAGTAGGAGAGAAAAAAAATAGAAAAGAAAGCTATTCTGTAAGTATTCTATTAGCCCAGAAAACCTGCAGGAAAAAAGAAGAAACAACCAAACAAAACCCTGCAGGTAATTGTATTATCACATTCCTTTATGAAAGATGTAAAGCATACATGACACCCATAGAGAATATATAATATAGATCTCTTTTCTGCCTTACTTGTTCCCCATGTTTTAGAGAGACACAGTCAAGTGTACTATCTCATGAAGTTCTCACAGAAACCTTCTTTTCCTTCTCACTGATTGTCTCCATCATAAACCCCACCACGGCTAGGCCTCCTCCTGGTCACAGTTAATATGAAAATACAGACTTGCCCAGTTGAGGTTTATTTTGTGGAACTGGCTTTGGCATCAGCACCTCACATCTGACTGTTCTGTTTGACACAATTTTGGTTTGATTGTACTGTTGTCAGGGAATGGGCAATCTACAGATGAAGTTCAAAGCTTTTTAGTGGCTTAGCAAATGGAAGCTTTGTTTCTTTTTAATTTAAACCACGTTTAGGTGGGCAATTACTAAACCTAGAACTCCTGTCCATACTGAAGTAAACCTCCTCAATGTTGTGTTAAAGACAGAAGCAGACCTGCACTCACCTCCACACAGTCAAACTTCTCATTTACTTTCGACGTGTACTCGATGCGGAAGAGCGTTGACAGGTTTCCAGCAATGTAATACAGGAGGATCTTGAGCCCCTTGTAGCCAAAAGCAACTTCACTGAGAAAGGAGAAAGTAACAACCAGGAACTTCATACATAACAAAACATTCACATCACAGCGGCTTCATTTCATGTGACATTCACATAATCTTACCCAGTAAGGTAAAGTAAGCTTCCTAACAGGAAAAGGGAACCAGATTGGATGTGCACTACCTAGACAGAGATAATGCCTTACACTGCTGCTATTATTTCACTCCTCCAGTGGAAATATTCTGAACTCAGTAAGGCAGTGCCTGTGTCCTTACTGTGACAGCTCAGGAGAGAACACCAGAAACAGCTAGTACTGTGTTTATGCTTTTTCAACAGCTTTAAGTCATTAAGAGTTATTTACATTCACTGATTGCTAACATTTATTAAAAATTACTAGGCAGTGCAGTATAATATTTTGGAATAAACTCCTTCAATCCATAGTGTACAAAGCACAGATAACCAGGTGTAGCAATTTGTGGAGTTTTTAGCTGACAGTTCCTATTTAGTTATCCAATCTAACCAGAAATTAGCATAGGCAAAAGAAGCACGGAATACAAAAGCCTTTTTTACACTTTGTAAATACAAGTTGCCTGAACACAAACTCTGTATACCCTTATGAAGAACAGAAAATTTCTTTTCTGAAGGTGCAGAAAATAGTAATGCCCACCAAGAAACAGGCCAAATTTTTTTTGTTAAAGCATAGCTAAACTTTTTTTACTGGGATTTTTCTTTAAATGGTAGTACATTCATAATTTAAAATCTGAAATGTAAGTGCCAGAAGAAGAATTTGCTTGTTAGCTAAGCTAACAGACTGCAGATTTCTCTGATTACTAAAATTATAATTATTGTCAATGATAGCTGCAGTAGATGTCTAGTAGTTAACCAATTTATTAGATTTAATATAGGTAGTTCATCCTAACTGGAGTACTTAGAATGCTTTCAAAAGGAAATTGAAATTAAGAAACACAACTACTTAAAGAAGTCCACCAAACTTGCAGCTGGATTTTCCTTAGGGGTTTTTTTTGTGCTTTTTGGTTTGGTTGGTTTGTTTTATATCTATGGCCAGATTGTTGAATATCACTCTACTGAAAATAATAAACGACACTTCAGCACTAATTAATTCAGCATACTCAAAATAAAAGAAACAATACTTTTTCACCTATACTTTAGGAAAGACTTTGGTACCCGCATTCTCCTGGAGAAACTGGCAGTTCATGGCCTGGATGGGTGTACTCTTCACTGTCTGGATGGCCATGCCCAAAGAGTGGTGGGGAATGGCATTAATGCACAAGACAGCTGCTCCCCTGTGGTGTCCTCAAGGCTCAGTGCAGGGGACAGTCCTATTCAATCTCTCTATCAGTGATCTGAAAGCTTCCTAAGTCAGACTGCAGTCAAAACTAGGCTGGACAAGAGTGTTCATCTGCTGGACACGGGTCACAACAAGTGACAGACTTTGGGAAGAACAGCTGGAAAAAGAGCTGGGGGTGCTGGGGGACAATGGACTGTACCTGAGTGAGTTAGTGTGTGTCCAGCTGGCCACGAAGGCCAGAGGCATCCTGGCCTGTATCAGCAAATCTAGCAGCACTTCTTCCCCTGCACTTAGTACTAACAAAATTTCTTGTTTTTTAATGATTTGGAAGCAACTTTGCCCTTTGGGACCTATTAATTTGAATCTGGAAACTTTAACTTACTCATCTCCAAACACTTGATGGCTGTACTCTGGATTAAATGTCGTGTTCTCATCCTCCAAATCCTCAGGAAAGCGAACTGAGGAAAAAAAAGAGCAGAGCATGACCAAGTCACCAGCTTCCATTTGTTTATCCAGATGCTGTGCTAGCTGTTCATGCAGGTTTCCACTAGAGTCAGACAACTTTAGTTAAGAAACTATGTGAGGGTGGCATACAAATGAAATCAAGGCATCCTATACATGCACGTTATTTGATCTGAGAATCAAATCAGTAATCAGACTAGAACTGAGAAACTGACACAGATGTCAACATGTCAATACATGTATTTATTTCACAGGAAGGTACTAGAATACTTCAGTATCACTTGTACAATATTTAAAAAGTGGTATTACCTAGCTTCAGCTGGATTGCTTCATTTGTATTACACTTATATTCAGCCAGCTTCTTCTCCATAGCAGTAAGTCCTGAAAGAAAAAGGTTTTCTTAAGAGTTAAGACGTGTCCAATCTCTCTGTCACTACTACTCAAAAAATGTATTAGAAAAAGGGTCATAAACCAAGAAAAAACACACAACACAAAACCACCAAACAAGAAAGATTTAAAAAGCTACAATATGCCACAACATGTCAATACGGAGGATAAAGAGATATATCTCACACCCTTTTCTGGAACTAGAAAACATACAAGTATCTCTTTTTAGTTTCTGAGAATTAAAGTAATTATTATAAAAATATTAAGTATTCTAAGTTACTACCAATTAAATATATACTTAATGATGTCAGTAAGAAAATAAGAACTCACTGTAACATGTTATTTAAGTAACATGTGTCACGACACTGTAAGCGTTTGCATTCAGTCATTCTCATAAACAACTCTTAATGAACTACAGTGGCACGTACACCACTAGTAATTATTTAGCCAGCACTACTCTTCCAGAGCGGATGTGGAAGAACAATGCAAATAAACTGTATTCAATCTGATTTCCAAAGCCTAATCCAGGACAGAAGACGTGTTTCACTTCAGGTATGTTCCAAATGCTTTACAAACGTAGCTCCCCTTCATTTCAGAAGTAACCTAAGTTCAACATCTTACTTCAGGCAGCAAGCTTTAAGTAAACACATTTTAGGGTTTTTAATTCCCCGGACATGGATACACTCTGGTGTAACACTACCAGACCGTGGCGGCCGTAAGCCCGAAGACACGCAGTTGCAGGACCACAGGAACTGGGTGGCAGAGGCAGCCGCGCTTCCCTCCCTCACACCCCATTCTCCGTCCGCCCGCGCTCCGTCTTCACCCGCATCCGCCGGCCCCGAGCTCACGCTCCCCTGCCCCGCGCCCCGGTCACAGCCCCGTCACGGCGGGGCGCGGACA
>JANPWX010000011.1:11682463-11757701 GCA_024734555.1 Trochalopteron elliotii | reverse complement strand
CCCCGGGGCGGCGGCGGGCGGGGTGGGTGTCCTGTGGGGTCGGGGCTCCGCGGCGCTCGCCGGCAGCCCGGTGCTGACAGCTGTCACCGGCGCGGAGCCCTGTGCC
This sequence comes from Trochalopteron elliotii, assembly GCA_024734555.1. NCBI lineage: Eukaryota > Metazoa > Chordata > Aves > Passeriformes > Leiothrichidae > Trochalopteron > Trochalopteron elliotii. The sequence continues at coordinate 11,757,595 of JANPWX010000011.1, read as the reverse complement.
GACCCGCGGCAGCGCGGCGCGGTCATGGCTGAGGCTGGGCCTGTCGGGCTGTCAAGGGACCCCGTATTGCCGCCTTCGGCCGGCGCGGCGGGTTTTATCTGCGCTCTGACAGTAGCCCGGCTAAGCATGAATTTGCTTGTGTTTACAGGTGCATTCGACCAAAAGAGCGGATCCTGCTGAACTACGAAATATTTTTTTGCAGGTAAAAAGAGCTAATGTTGTTTGAGTGTCAGACTTCTATGTTTTGCCTTTCCAGCAGTTTGCCATGGCATCAAACGCGTGTCATGCCGGTGGGACACTTAGAAGTACACTTTGCAGGCACAGTGTATTGAGGGGACTGTCAGGCGTTGAGGAGAAACTGCTGCTGGCACAAATTGTGATAACCATTTCCAAATTATGATATTAAATAAGTTCCTGAACTGTTTTCTAATTTTCTGTAAAGCAAATAATTATAACAGAGTACTGTTTTGGTTTTTTTTTAAATACACCTTTGTAAAATTCAAAAAATTCTTCTTCCATAGCTGTATGTTTTGTCCCTGGGATTTATATGTGTTCTTACAAATGGTTGGACCACTGGCAGTGTTTTTTAGAAGTTGAAATTGATTTGTCAAGATTTATATGTTTCATAATATTGTCCCTTGCAAGCCCTTAGAATTGACGTATATTAATATAGTGTGAAGGTTTCTCCACTCCTGTAGTTTCAAAAGTGTGATCAGAAAGGAAAATCCTGTCAATCCTAAAACTTTAATGATAAGGTGTGAATCAGGCGTATGGAATAAGAAGAACAAGAGCTGTGTTTTAGGTCCATAATAGGGCCACTGATATTTCAAAATGACTAAAATATCTTTTTTCCCTTAATGTTAATGCTGGACGGTATATTTAAGAAGTTTTTCTCTGTTACAATCCTCCTTCTTTTAAGGGTTCCAACATTTCTCTATGTAAAAAATAAAGAGTATAAAATTAGAGCTAGTACTGTGAATAATAAAACTTATTATTTAACTATTTATACCTATCTTTTGATTCTGCTCTACCATCTGACAATTTCCATAAATGATAAGTAATCAGAGAGACTTTTTTGCCTGAGAGAGAAGAGTTACATCCCAGCCATAATTTTGGTGGCCTTTTCTTTTGCATATTGGATTACCCTGTAACGTTGCTGGAGTGCAAAAAGTTAGAATGCTGGCATCAAACTGTGGGAGGTCAACATTTAGGTTCTAGTATAAAATACTCCAGCACAAGTTCACCTTTGATTGACATGGCATTCAGCTTCTGTAGCTAAAGATGACAGTAGAGTATGTTAATAAAATTAGTAATGACATAATATAATTTTTTAAACATATATTAATACAATATAGAAGTGTGATTCTAGAACATCTTTTTCCAACGTTTTGCAAGATACTTTTTCACATTTGAATGAAAAAAGTTAAATGAGGTGTCAAAACACTCTATTGAATTGTAAAAGTGAACTCTGTATGATTCTTGACATCCAGTCAGTAGAAGTTCTTGCTTCTGGAAATAAGCAACTGAAGTTCTTGATAGTGGTCATACAGAGAACAGTGGAGAGGAAGAACATTGTACCACTGCATGTTGATATTTTCTTCCTCACAGTATTTGTTTTATTGACCTAAAAAGCAGTCTGTTTTTAAAAATTGGCTTTTTGGTCTTCCCCGTGTCTGTCTTGTTTTCTTCAGAGAAACGTGCAAGTGATGTTGTGGATTCTTTGGTGCTCTGAGGATGGAAAAATAGGAGAGCTCTCCTCTCTCCCTTCGAATATCTGAGATTTTGCAGTAAAAAAAAAGCATAGAAAAAGTTTGTATTTCTTCTGCATTCTATTGAATTTGAAATTGTGTTTTTGTTTGATGCTTAGAAATTGAACTTAGTTGCAGGCTTTAAATCAAAAGAGAATCATTCTTTTCAAGACTAAGTTCTGGAAAGTCTTGTTATGAAATATTGCAAGTGTTTAGGGGTCAGATATGTTGTACTCTTTGCTGAGAGTGCTGGCCTCTTCTGTGAGCTCCAGCTAAAGGTCGTGCATTCCTTCCTAAATTTGGCTTCCCTTGGAAAGGGTTAGAAGGGAAGATGTGAGCTCTAGGACTCGTCACCATCCACCTTAATCATAGAGCCTGCTTAAATTTCCTTCTCTTCATGCATGTCTTCTAATGTTATACCTGCCCTCTCCCTGTGCAGTTTATGCTGTGTCTTAAAGGATATTTAATATATACCTTTCTCTTCAGAATTTCTGAAATGTGGTATCTGCCTCTTCAACTGTCTTAAACTGTAAAAAGATAAAGTTTGACTTGCATTAAAAAGATGTGCCATTTCTCTTAATCCTGTAGCTGTGAAATGCAGGCATTGAAATGTCATGTCTGTGCACCAGAGAATGAGTTACCTCTTAGTTGTTTGCTGACCACAGACTTCGGAAGTAACCATAAAAGAATGAATGTTGTAACAAATTATCAGAGAAGGGTAAAAGAGTTGAGTGGAAGAACAGTTACCAGATTTCTTAGTGAATCTTCATTATTTTGCTTAGAACACAGTCAGCCTTTGGAAAATATTGTTGAATTGTTCCTTGCCCATTGAATTCAAGTGTAACCTGTTCAAGCAAGGTGGAGAAGGAAACAAAAATAAATTTCCAAAGCATTGTTTCTGAAAGTGTGGTAATACTTAGCACCAACTTGTAAACCAGAGTAGGGGGTTTGTATGTTTGTCTTGTATGAGGGTGTTTTACAAAAAAGTCTCATGGAAATTCATCAAGTTCTTACCTGAAGCAATCTACAAATGTATACTAAGAATTTTGTGTTATAAAGTAACACAGTTCAAGACTGAGAAAAACACAGATTTAATCGATGTGTTATGTTTTATATTCAAATTAGATTATAATTTAAAATTGGGCTAAAAGATTCTTGACTTAAGTTATCTGGTGCAAACACAGGACTAATACATGTACATGCTTAGCCACTTTGTCGGGCCTTCATTTATTGACTTGCTGCCAAACTCTTCCAAAATGCCATGACCTTCTCATATGGAGCTCAATGTATCTGTCAGTTAAATATTTTTGTCTCAAAAAAACTTTTAACAAAACTTCCCCCAAACAGTTTTTATAGTGGAAGGTATTATTATAAATTATTATTTGTGATAAACTCAGAGAAATTGGTGTCTGGAGGAAAAAAGATGGTGTTTAGGTGTTGACTGTCTTTGATATGCACTCTACTGTCATGCCGTTGACTTCAGTGATTCTTGAAGATATGCTGCCTGCTCTGCATGTTTGATGGGCCTTCATACATAACATTTTCTTTGGATTTCATGTCTTGCAGCAAATTGTGCTTCATAAGACATTTTTCAGTCACTTGTGTGTACGCCTGAGAAGAGAACCTTTCAGAGTTGGTTCAAGGAAGCCACAGTTTCGTTGTGCTGTCATTGGCAGTAGTGCTGAATTAAGGGATTCCTGTCTGCTGCTTTGTGTTCCTGTTTTAGTGGAAATACTCTATTTTAATTCTCCATAAATAAGTAATCTGGTTTAAAGTGCAGTTTTGCAAACAGCTGTCATCACAGCTGTAGGGTGGAAGAGGAAGAGGGGATGAGGTGATGTGAGGGGCTGATATTGTGGAAGAGATACATGAGGTGCTGAAGCAAGCACTGTCTGTGTGTAAATTTTTCCTTAAAAACATTAATTTCAGGATAAAAATTAATCTGAACATTTATTTCTCACAAAAAGAGAAAAGAAATAATTTATGTTTTCCAAAATTAATATAGTAAAGATCAGGAACAATTATTCAGAAGATATCTGCAGCTAGAAATTGTAAGAAAATTTATGTGCTGTGTTTTCAGTATAGCTGCAAATGGAATGCTATAGCATGGTTGTAATTTTTATAGATTTTTGCAATTACCTGACAGTTTCTGAAATATGTAGTTGTTTTCTAATTAGAAGATCCTGGTCATTATGTGAACACATCTATTGTACAGGGAAATCTGACTGTTGGTAGTATAAAACTAGTACAGTAACACCTTTAGTTTAATCCAGCCCTTTAATTTCAGAGCAGTTACGTGCAGAGAGTTGTGCACCATTTTAAGTTATATTCAGTAAAGATACTAATTTGGTCATCACTGATAATTAGCATCTAAATGGATTAATTTTTGTTTGTGTGGCTTTGGTTTTTTATTTTTACTCTAGTATGCAAGTGTTGAGAAGGATGGTGAGCATTACATGACCCCAGAGGATTTTGTGCAGAAATACCTGGGACTTCATACAGATCCACATCACAACCCTAAAACAGTGCAGCTGTTGGCTGGAGTGGCAGATCAAACTAAGGATGGGTGAGAATTTTGCTTTCCATAGGAAACTCGTGGTGCATTGTTAAATATGTGAGTGCATGAGTTTGATAACTTCATCTTCTAAAATGCATTATTGATTTTATTACACTTTAGGCTTATTTAAATGAAAAGTTTTTTTCACAAGTACAATAGATTATAAATTTGTGAAAATGAGAAAAAGTTATGGTGTTTAGCGTGGATTTTTTTTAAAGCTAAGATTTATTTTGATACTATTTTAAATTCTACAGAAGCTAAGGAAGTTGAACAGCAGGTAAGTTAAGTGTAGTATGGTTGCCTTAGTAAAGTTCTTTTCTGAATGTCCATGTCCATCATCAGGTACTTTGTAGAGTCTTCAGTACCTGTAATTAAACACAAAAATATGGAAGAGCTTTCTTATTTCTGTAGTGTGCAATTCAAATCCAGCCACTGAGATCTTTTGAAAAGTGCTGACTATTAGAAAAGAGAGACACTAGTGACTTTATGAAGGAAGAAGTTGTTTGCCTGATGAAGATCAGGTCACACCACCTAAAGCTATTCCAGCTGTGCTTACCTGCTTGCTTTTAGACAGTTCCCTGAAACCAATTTCCAAAATGCCTGCTCTGCTGAGGTAGTGCCCTCTAACTCATTTGTCTTCCAAGGAGCCTTCTCTTCTGCTCTGTGTAGGCTTCTAGTTTTGGCCTTGGATTGTAGCAGGAGGCCTGGACATTGTTAAAGTAAAGTGAGAAGGTTAAGATAGATCAGAGAAGAGGTCAAGAATGCAGGAGTGGTTATTTTTTTGAGAAGAAAATGCTGTTAAAGTAGTATACAATACATTAGTAAATATGTAAATATAACTTATTTTAAGTTGAAAGCTCCTCAGCTTCCTTGATTACTTAAATTTTGGTTTTGTTTTCCTGCATTCTGCTGTAGAACATTTTATTAGTTTGCTTAGCATCCTGGGCAGCTAGCATAGTATCTGTGCTATGGAAATGAAATTGTATGTGCTGTATACTTCTTATTTTACTCTAAATGACAAATATAGGATTTCCTGTTTGATGTAATGCTATATGATTTTTCTTTTTATAAGGCTGCAGAACTTTGATAATATATTTGATAAATCTTAGTAACCCGTCTCTGTTTCCAATACATGGCTGCAATTTGTTGCTTTATTATGGATTGAAAAGGTAATTTTGTATGTATCTGTTCAAATAATAGTTTAATTGATAAAGTAAACCAATATGCTTAGCATATTGTTTCTCAGAAAGCTGTTGGTTATCTTTTATGGTGTGCATTTCTTCAGAAAATGTCTTATAAAGGGATCTTTCTTACAGTAGGAAATCAGTTTGGTTTAATGCTACAGCAGAACTTTTAGGCATTGTTTTTTGTTACTTCCCCTGTGAGTAAGATTTTTTGTTTGTTTTTGTTTATTATATATATATATATATATCTTTTTTTAATGTGGGTAATATTTGAAATGAGATAATCAAGTATGGGTAAGTGTGCTGTACAACCTTCTTTATGGGAAGACTGGAATTTTTATTTTGCACTGCCATATAGTTCAAGGTGTAAAATGTTTATGTGTTTGAATGCTTGTCTGAAACTTTTTTTCTAAATGTTTTAATCTATATTTATATTTAATCTCTATTTCATGTGAAGAATTTGTTAGAGCCCCTTTATCAACATCAGGGTTTTTTTACATATGCATTCTTTCATTTGTAGTGAGCTGTAATATATCAAAATCCAGACTCTAATAACATGAATAACTAGTGTAGTCTTCAGCTGTGTTCCAGGATGCATTGCATCTTTCCAAGGACTTTATGAAGTCCAAAGAAGTATCAATAGTCCTGTTCTGTACATACACTTTTACATTAAATGGCAGCCCAGTGTCATGCAGCAAGTCACTGAGAAGCTTTGGGTTCTGTTACATAATTTCATTCCTGCTATCATATTCTCTTAGCCTTGCTTGCCCTTGAAATGAATAGTCACAGTGTTGATGGTTGCTTCCACTGTAAATATTTTTTATTTCTTTTAGGTTTAAGTTTGGCACTTTACAGAAACAGCACAATTTGGAACTGGCGCTCTGTAGGCATGTGTTTAAAATAAAGTGTTTTTACTTTTTTTTAATGGTAACTTGATCCTTACTTAGCTGTTCCAGAGCACTGTTGCCTTCTCCCATTACTGCTGTACAAGACTGCTTTGCTTTAGTGGAACTCACTAAGGTAGTTCTTAAAACAGGTGACTGTTCACTTCCAGAATGTTTATTCCTCATTGTTACAAGTCCATGTTCTTAGAAATTTATGTGATGACCTCCAAATTAGGATTTGGTTTAACCTTGCCTGTTATCTATATGTACTGTTACCTGCTACAGTAGGATTTCACTGATGCTGAGAGCACTCCTGTGTGTTCAGGCTGCAGGCACTAGTTTTGAAATTAGGATAAATACCCTCTCTGAAGAATATACTTATCTGCATATATATGCCAAAACCAGCCAAGATATTTTCTTCCCCCTTCAAACCTTCAGAATTTCACAGTAGTAGTTCAAAATTCTTCATTTTTGTGGCTTGTTTCTGGGCACTCTTTTTATCAGCATATCATCTTTAAATCTGAAATGTGTTCTTTAATGAAGTCCCCAAGAAAGAGTTGATATTCCACCTAATGGAGAGTCACAGCAGAGCTATACATAATGTCTAAAAAGCTATGTTGTGTGGGGAAAAATTAGAAAATACTTGTAGTAGGAAGAAAGGAAAGACAGAGAAGAATTGCAAACACGTGTGTTACTTTGTGTGCTTTTGAAGGGTAGCAGTACAGAAGAAACCAGAGGAAAATATTTTTTTTAAAAAGTTACAGCTAAAAGGAAAGGTGAGTGATTTTATATTGTTATGGACTCTGTAGTGCAGTGGGTTCACTGGATGGTGCTGGAGTAGTGATTGGGTGGGAAGCTCCATCATGCTGTTTAATCCACCTCCTGTTAGCTGTGCCCTAGTGGCTAATGCAGGATCACAGAGGCTCTCCCTGCCCTTAGGCATTGCAGGCTGAATATGTGGAAAGAAAATTGGATGTGTCTATCTCCTTTAGCTATAGGCACTGTTATAGTGAGACTGCTGAAGACATCTTCTTACAGGTTCAGGCTTCTGTGAATGCATTCTGCAGAGATCAGCACTTGATTTGTCAGTTATAAAGCTTCCTGGTTAGGAGTTAATTTGTGTGTCAGCTTTATGCATGTATGTGGGATGTATTTTGAAATGTTAGTATTTACAATTATTTTGAAGGAACATTTGTTTCTTTGATACTAACCCTTTATTTATCAAGATCATCCTTTGGATGAAATTGACTTTGCATGTGAAGAGCCATTCTCGTATCTCTGATTTTTCTGGCTAAAATGTGGTAAATATGATAATTTTGTATTTTCAGTATTATAATTATTTTCAAAGTCACTGTTTTTTTTCCAGTCTTTCTTGTGCAGAGCATATATACAAGAACTTTAACATATTTAACCTTTTTAAAGTGTCTCAATTCTCCTTCATGTGTACTTAGACAGAGAAAGACTAGATATAGTAATGAATGGTGTGAATATTGTGATTTTTCTTCTCTTTTTTTTTTTCCTGGGGGGAACAGACGTTATACTTGGCTCTTTAGCAGTGAGCAGTAATATTTGAAGTAATCACTATGACCTAATGATCTCATATGATGATTACTAAGTTGAGATCAATTGTGTACATTTTCTAGGAAAATTTCTAGGAATCAGTAATAGTCTCTGCTTTAACAGAATTTATTGATATATAGTACATTTTTTGTTCAATATAAAAGATATAATTGAAATTCTTATTCCCATTACTTATTTAAAGCTAAAATATATATCCTGTCATTTATCCCATTATTTTCTTGTGCCAACATTATCCTTTATCTACGCTTAGTAAGATAATCTTACTTAATCAGGTTTATCCTTCTGCAGCTGTTCATACATACAGCATTAGGATGCCTTCTGAAGGGTTTTTTTTGTGGTAGTCAGAATAAGCAGAGTTATCTAGAAAAGTTATTTATTATTATCCTAATAAGAGACCTGTGCATACATTCAAGTCTGAGTTAATATGTGGTGACCACACAGACTTGGATTTACCAGTGCATCCTGAGCTGTGCACAGTGAGTGTCTTGCATGCACAGCTCAGGATGTTGTGATGTGCTGTTACACTCCCATCCTTCCCTGCCTTGTCATGTCTGGCCTTGAGTCCAGATGTTTTATGTTCAGCCCTGAGTACATGACTTGACCGTTCATGTTATTTTTTGGAGTATTTTTTTGGAGTTATTTTTTGGCATTCTTTCCATATGCATAGTAAAGTGTAACTTTTTCTGAACCTCTTTGTTTTTTATGAATGTCATGTATTGTTTTAAGAAAATGTATGTTTTATAGTGTATTCCTGTACTTGCATTACAGTATCTTTTCTTAGTAGAAATACAGATGTAGTAATACAATCAAGACGTGTAAATTTCATGTTGTTAGAATTTTTGTGGTGTTTTTATGTCTTAATTTTCAGGCGCTGATTACATTTATAATTAAAAAGTAATAATCTGTAGGTGTTCAGTGAGAATTCAGTGGCTTCACAGAGGAAGAAACTGAGTTGCGTGATGTTAACTACTTAAATGAAACATACTTTTCAGTCTCTAGAGTGTTAATTATTTTAAGTTAGAATTTTATTTACTGTTGGAATCACACTTTTTTTCGAGAGTATGAAATGCAAATTATCATTGGTACTATGAGCAATTAAAAAAAATCTTTATAACTTTTCTGTTTTCCTTTCTAGGTTAATTTCCTTCCAAGAATTTTTGGCATTTGAATCTGTTTTGTGTACTCCAGATGCAATATTCATTGTTGCTTTTCAGTTATTTGACAGGAATGGCAATGGAGAAGTAACATTTGGTAAGAATACCTAAAGAAAAACAGTTTTAAGAAAGTGATTATAAGAGTATCTGTTATAATAATGGTTCATGACCACAGGTGCATAGAAATGCATTTTGTGCAGTACTGTACTGTTTTCTTAAGACTCTGCATGAGTAGAACTTTTTTCTCTCTCAATTCAAGCTTCAGAAGTACACAGAGACAAAATACATTTTTCTCTGTCTTCTTGAATCAAGGTTTTTCATTTTCCTGAAGCAGTAAATACAGTGATGTTCACTGTCATCCTGAGTAAAATTCTATATCCTGGACTTCAGACTCCTTCAACAATGAGGGAGTTTTGAGATACAGTATGGATGGATCTTCACATATCTTTGAATAATTATAATTTCATACAGTAAGAGCTCAATACAGAAATTAAGGAGGTCTAATAATTTGATATCCTGTGGAAATGTTCCTTTTCTTGAGGAGCAGATCTTACTTTAATGTTATAAGTGTAACTTACAACTAGATCATATATTTGCAAAATTAGGAAGAAAATCTGGCCTTTGGTTTTGTTACCTAATCACATATGTTAGTAATTAGACCAAAGTTTTAAGGCTAACTATACTGCTTTGTGATATTGCTAAATAACTGTTACTAACAGTGCAGTTTAAGGAAGATTAGGCTTTATTTTTAAAGCTTCATGTTTATAAGAATTAGACAAATCACTGGTAAGAATTTTAATAAAATGGAATGAGAATTAAATGTTATTTCTATCTAAAAGAATAAAGCACTCAATAAAGAAAATACAAACTATGCTTGGATTTGTAACCACTTGGTGTTTGTACTATTTCATTATTATGAAAATTGCTGTAACTTATTGGGAAAAAAGTGAAGGTCTTTTTATGGAAACAAATTGACTTATGATTCCTGTTAAATTACCTTGTTAACTGAAGAGTCAGATACTGAGCAGTTTGGATGCACAACATCTTGAAAAGAAAATCTTAAAAATTAAATAAAGGTGAAGTCAGTAAATTCAGTCATTAGGAACTGAAGTAACTACTACAATCAGTGTCACTGTGTTAACAATGGTTTATTTAATAATCTTACAGAATGGAGGTTTGAACTTGATAGCTGTCATGAACACACTTGAAATAGCTGGTTCCATAACTGAACACTAAGCCATTTCAGGTAGTATACAAATTCCTCAGACTGAGGATTGTTATTTTTAAATAAAATAATTAAAGTCTAAAAGAAAACACAAACAAGAGAAATTGTAAAACAGAAAATTGGAGGTTTTTTTCCTGTATCTCCCTTGTTGATTTTCTTGTAAGGCTGATAAATCTTAAAAAGGAAATTCTTGAGGGAGTTTTAAATTTACTGTTGGTTTCTTGGGGCTTTTTTTCAAAATTAATTTCAATTATTACTATATTTAACATTCTGGTATTAACATAATGTGGTACATATTTTTTGTGCTACGGTTCCCACATTCACTGCTGCTTTTTTGTCTTTGTAGCATGTGCTACTTACTTTTACTTCATATGCATATCATACATATTAATACAACTGTGAAAAATGTGGATGATGATGTGTGACATCTTCAGAATATGGTAACCCTGCAGTCAGTTTCCAAGTCAGTCTTATGGCTGTTTTATAGATGAGACCTGCATCCTTTCATTTTCATACCACATAAACAGAAAGGCACAGGGTTCTACAGTTTCATGTAAAAACAGGACAATATAGAAACATAAGTTTTAAAGTTAAAAGTCTTAGTGAATTATTGGAAATATACTGAAATGGGGTAAGTTTAGCCACTTGGTGTGAGAATCACTGTCAGACAAGTCAGGTCTTTTATAAACTGTGTACTGTATCCAGTCTGCACATAAACTGTGTTGGTTATGAGAGCAAATGCAAGTCAAGATTTTGTAGCTCAGATGAAATGTTCTGTGGATGTGATTGCATTGATGCCAGAGCTATCTTAAACCAGTAAGTCTTGCCAGAAGCAATATGGATTTACTGAGGTTTTTCTGCAGTGTACATCCAAAGCAAGGGACAGAAAAGACTGGGGTCTGTTAGACCAGTAACTAGAACCACCACTGGCCTTGTGTGAGATAACATGTTCTCAAAAAATACTCTCTACTCAGATTTTCAGTTTTCTGGGGGAAGTTAAGTGAGCTTGTTGAATTTTAGGACTGTCTCAGTTTTTGAAAGCAAGCTGCCCTAGATGGGTGCACTTTTGTTCAGGATTTATTTACTGGCATGATTTTGAACCATTCTCAAGCACTTCAGCATTTTACAGTCATCTTGACCCTCAGTCTGCTACTTGTCTCTTAAAATGCTTAGCTTCCAACTCTCCAGTGATGAAACTATTAATTGTGTCACAGAAGAACTGTCTTAGAAGAAGACTTTAGACACAATTTTGTAGAAATACTTGTATGCTAAGTTAATCACTGTCTTTGTCTGCCATATCCTGTGTTGAAACATGAAGCCTTCTATCACTTTAATGCCATCTACTATTTTCTTACTGCTTTGGGACACTTTTCCAGGAGCTTTGGACATCCAGAAATCGTGTGTGAATGACTGCCATAGAAGTGTAGTTGATATTCTGCAACATTTGTAAAGTAGATCCATTGCAAGAACAGGAAACTGGACCTACTTTGCCTGAGCAAACTGCACAGCATGCTCAGTACTCTCTGTGTGTTTCAGCTGCACTGGACTTGCTGTCATCTTGGTGAATAAAAAACAGTAAAATGACTATTTTAGTAACCCATTGATACAAGTGACAGTGTAGTTTAAACAAGTTTTTAATCATGGAGAAATAGAGAAAAAGCATGTATTCCTAACCAAGTGCTCCTACATCTTCATCAATGCTTCCATGGTGAATATTTTATGCTAAATGTGTTGCTGCTGAGCCCTTACAATACTGCATTATCCATCAAATATTTAAATGCTAACAGCTAAAGCTGATGAAGACAAGTGGGTTTTTTTTCAGGTTGTTGTCTGTAGCCAGAGAAGACTGACAAGCGCTTTGCTCCTTTGATTATGGGATGTATTGACTGCTACTTAACATCAGTGAAATATTCAAAAACACTCCATAAAATTAACACTATTGTACTAAGGAATATTATTTTTATTTTCTCTGCAGATCTTCTGACCTGAATTCAGGTTAAAGCAAACCTGAATATTAAATCTGCTCAAGCTATTTGGCTTTTTCTGATATTGAAGCAGATATCTTTACTGTGTTTAAAAGGTGAAGTCTGTGATTATCTGCAAAACTTCTCTGAAAAATAGGTTGTCTAACTGGAAGTAAAGGATTCTTTGTAATTTATCTCTCTGGCACACCATACAGTGATCTGGACTGCATCACTTTTAATTGGAATATACAATTTCAAGGCATTTTCCAGCTGTTCTTCCTTGTAGAGTCACCACAAAGAAAGCCATTCTCTGATGAACTAGAGAGTTTCACAGATGCTTTTTCAGTTAAATACACATGCTGGTATGGATAGAAAGATAGAGCTAAAATATGTTTGTGATTCTTCTGTATTCAGAATTATTTTGGAGATAATTGGAAAATATTTATGGAACTGAATTTAAGGCTTTTAAAAACATCCTGCACTCAAAATCTAATTACAAGTATTTTGCAGAGTATAACAACATCTTCTTCAAAGGCATTGGGGGGAGGAAGGCAATCAGATGCCTCATAATGTGACTATGTGAAAATTATACAATATTGGTGAACTGAAATAATAAACATCCATTTAATAGTTTCAGCATTTGAGTATACAGGGATGCTGATGTTTTGCCCAGTCTGTTTTTTAGACAAGTTTTAATCTGAGAGAGAAAGTTCAGGTTTCCCTTAATCAGGACACAGAGCTTGAGAACACTGCAAGAAGATGAGCAAGAACAAGAGAAAGGAGTTGAGTATGTGTTTATGCTTTGCTTATGAGTATTATTTCTCAGGGAACAGGGATCACTTCTAGTACTCACTCTTCACCATTTCTAAAAGGGCAGCTGGGTTGAAAATGCTAGGATTTGGATTTAATCTTAAAAGTTCTGCTTTCAAAAATATTACTGGCAACCATAAAGACTGGAAATATATTTTAATATACAAACAGAAAAATACAGTCACATGACAACAGACATGAGAATAGGATGGAAAAATCCATGTTTTCATCAAGTGCTGTAAACCAGAGCTGCTATTCTTTTTGGCCTCCTGTTCTACATTACATTCTAGTGCATTAGTTGCTTGTTTTCAAAGTGTCTTTTGCTTAACACATGCAGGTAGTATAGGAAACATCACTGTTACGACTTTCTTTTTTCCTTTTATTTTGTGTTATATGATTTTTTTCAGGCTTAAAGTACAGTTTTGAGTGCTTGTTTGCAATGCAGAATGGGAACCCCTCTTACTACTGCTACTACTACTAATTTTTTTTCAAAACCATAGTTCAACAAGAGGGAACAAAAAAGGAGAACTTCATGTTAAAATTATATGTATTGACAGCTTTTTATTATGGCTGTCATTCATATTTCAATAGAATCAGTAATCCTTTTAAAATAAGAGCAGAAATAAAATGTAACTATTTCTATTTAAACTTTCTCATGTAAAAGTAATTATTGTATTACATTTGGATTAGTCTTAATACCCTTCTCCTGCATTAGGTGCTACGAAGATGTTTTTCTGCCCTTTACTGTGGTTCCTTATTTTATCCTTCAAAGTGAAAATACACCCTTAGCATAAACAGTGAACAGTAGCAACATATAAATGTTAAAACTCATTATATACTTTAGGCATGAATATGCAAAAATTGGACAGTAGATTACTGAGTAGACAGATTTAAAGAAACCCAAAACAACCCTGTTAAACAACAAATCTTTACCATACTTACACTGCTGCTTAAAACTTACCACTTTTATATTTTTGTGTCCGTAAGAAGTGTGATTGCTTTTTATCACTGGTGTGAGGGAATGGCAAACTGTTAACAGGTTGATGGCACTAGAATTGTATGAGCTTTCCACTCTGCTTCTTGGGGAGCTGATAAGTCAAAATAAATAATAGGTACTGCTGCAAGGTTTACTTGGAGTATTGAGCTCATCCCCACAATGGGCCACCAGCGAGACCTCATAGTGTTTATAATTTAAAGTATTCTTCCTCCTTATGTGAAATTGATTATTGCCTAGAATCTTTGGGGTTTTGTATCGTTTTTCTGAGCCTGATAGGTAACAGTGTTTGATGGAAGTTGAGCCAGTCATGTGTGTGCTGCCTGCAGATAGCTGTTCCAAGCATCTATAATTTGTTTAAAATGATTGGGTGGGGAAATTCTGAAGCAATCTTGTGAGAATGTGTGTTGCCTTGGAGGTAATGTACTAGTACACTAGAGTAGTAGGTTTATTGTTCCTGGGGCTGATGGTAAGTTGAGTATGTCATCAGGCTTCTGACTTGTATTCCTATCTGAGAAGAAAATGCATTACTATAAGCCTGGAAAGAAAGTTATCAGCTCAGTAGGAAGGAATTCCACTACTAAAGGTGAGCAAAGAGTAGAAGACATTAGTAAATGAGCAACATGTATTGACAGGGACAATGAATGCGTTCTGTAAAATGTCCTACTAAAATGAAAGGCTTGAAAAATAATTCACTGTTTGCCCCCTGCAGAATAGCTCTGTTGGAAATTTGACACACTTGTAGTTTATCTTAATTTAGAAGCATTACTAGGTTTTGACTGAGGAAGATGAAAAAAAAAGCAAAGCCAGCATCTATACATTAATATTGCCTCTTTTCTTTGTTGTCAGTGCTTTGCTTCTACTGTGAAAAAAAAATAAAAATTGAACATTTGTTGATAATTCAGAGTGGTGAAAGTGTAGGTGATGATCACATTGTGTATCATTTTGCAGTGTGATTGGCTGTTTGCTGCATCTCGTCACACAAGTTGTTAGCTGTGGTGATAGCTGTTTGCATTAATGTAATAGAAGGGCCAACAGAATTGGATTATAAAGGTATTGTTGATGTATTGTGAGGAAAGCACCCCTGCTCTTGGCTAGACATAGTAAGTTTTAGCATCTAACAAGAGGTGTTTGAGAATCACAGGAGGCTTTGGTGAACTGTTCAGTGCTTCCATGGGTTTAACTGGGTCGGTTACTTTGCTGTGGGGGTGGTGAGGCACTAGGACAGGTTTCCCAGAGAAGCTGTGGATGCCCCATCCCTGGAAGTGCTCAAGGTCAGGTTGGATGGAGCTCTGAGCAACCTGGTCTAGTGGAAGGTGTCTCTGCCCGTGTCAGGGGGGCTGGAACTAGGGGATCTTTAAGGTTCCATCCATCTCCAGCCATTCTGTGGCTCAGTGATTTTTCACAACAAGCACACAGTTTTGCCTCTGTACCCCAAGTGTTTCATAAACCTAGCCAACATGGAAGTAATTAAGCATTATGTACAAGTGCATATCTTCAAACCCAGACTACTGTAATACATGCAGAATATACTGAGTGTGAGAGATTGCCTGGAAGAGAGAAGTGGGTAAGGCACCTCAGTTTTCAGAGAGGCAACAAGCTAGTTTGGATACTGGTTATTAAAGGTAGTTAGCCATTTCTGGAATTCATCAAGTACTAATACACTCAACTATTGAATATAAATTTATTAATTAATTTGACTATTATTTTTATATGCTGAAGAATCTTGACTTGATAAGTAGTTGTAAATGTTTTTGTGAAGAAAAAGATTGAGTGTAGGAAATTGATTCTTGTATTTTTAAGTAGTATACAGTTAAATGCTTGAGAGTTATGAAAACACCAGGGGCTTAAGTCTCACTAAAAACAAGTGAAAAATGTGTCTCAGTGAACATGGATGAAAAAGAAAATAGAATTTTTAAAGAAAAAAGTGAGCCTTTTTTAATCTTTCTCTAAAGTTAAGCAGTTATTGGAAACAGGTGAAAATAAGATTTAAATATTCTGGCTGCTTCAGTGCACTGTTTTCTGGGTTTTCATTTGGGGAGCTCAGTGTGTATTAGAAGTCAGTTTTGCATACATGTAAGTAGTAGCCAGTTGGCACCCTGTTTGTACATTCTTAGCCAAGCCTGTCTTCTGCTCTGTTTGAGGTTCATTGCCATTTTGCAGGCTCCATAATGAGCTGCACTGACCTGTTTGTGTTTGTAGTACATGGAGAATCTAGCTTGGCCAGAAGCTGCAGTGAACTAGTGCTAAGAGGGGAATTTAAATGTGCAGACCTCGATTCCTTGATCTGCAACAATGGTGAATAAATTTGCTGCAGAACTTTCAGAGGAAGTATGGCAAAATAAAATTGTTTAGCACTATGTATTTGGTGCTTTCTCTCTTTTTTCCTTAACCCTCACCTTGCACATTGATACTGGTGAGTAGGTATGAGTAGACAGTTACAGTCAGAACAGTTTTTTAGGTTTCTTGTTGACCCTAACAAGTCTTTTAGCCTACCTTGTGGTGGAAACTGGTTTAATCTCTAGGGTGTTGACTCTTGTGTTTGACCTTTACATAAGGATTAATCACTAGCCATAATCTGCCCTTTGAATGTGTAATCTCAGTGTAACTGTGAAGGACGTGATCCAGCCAAGGAATGCCACTGTACGCCCCTGGTTTGAAACATATATTCTGGGCATTTCCTTTCCTTTTCTCACTGAAAAGATGAAAACATATAATGGATTTCCTGGATTTGCTCTAGAGCTAATAGACTACAGAATTGAAACTATGAATGAATCAAGTAGTCAAGTAGATCAGTAGGTCTTGATTAGTTATCAAATTATAATTAGGTTTCTTATTGCATTTTGTCTGGCAAAACTGTTTAAACATATAAAAGGTGTGTTATCAGCTAAAATATCGTGTATTTTGTTTTAAATTTTAACTGTATGCCACATTTTATTTTGTTGTTAGCAGATTCTAGGTTGATAAACCATTTCAGGTACTGTGAGGGAAATCTTGAAAAGTGTCCATGTGGTATGGGTGGATGTCCTGTTATACAGTTCATGTGTTTGATAATCTGCACAAAAAGCAGCCTTGTTTTGCAGCATGGCAGTGCTGTGTATGAATAATGCATGCTGTTTTTCAGATGAGGTTTTTGCCTGAATTCAGATAATATGTTTAGCATTGAGATTTCAGTTGTACAGTATACATGTGGAGAATTCCATAATCTGAAATGGCAGGTTTTTTCTTTACTTCATTTGAAGGAGGACATCTCCATCTTCACTTATCTTAAAACATTTTAATAACTGAGACTACCAATTATGTTTTATAGGATTGGATTTTTGTGCTAGGGCCCTATCAAAAGCATCTAATAACGTGCTTTCTGCTGAGTTAATGATATGTTTTAGATGTCATTTCTTATACCTATCTTCAACAGCCATATTCAGACAGTGTGATTGTAATAATCAAGTTTCAATCAAACCATACTTAGTATGACAAATATTGCCTGAGATTGTAGTGCAGGTATTTCTGCTCTTGATAAAGGGCTTAATTTGACTCCTGGCAGAGACAGAGAACCACTATTGATTCTTATAACAGAATGCAAAATAGTTTTTATTTGTCATGTATGAGGGAAATTGCTTCTTAATTAAAACTAAATAAAACACTCGCTCCATGGTTTTATGCAATAATACAAAAAGTATCATTTGTGTCTCAAATGTGTTCTTTTACAGATCTGTAATGGTTTAGTTAGCAATTATTCTTAAGCTAAAAACACTTCTTAAACAGCTGCTGAAGTCATAATTTTTTTTGTATTCCTCCTGGAATGTTTGTAGATTTTCTGTACCCCAAGGCTCACCTGTTGTTTTTCCCTTCCCAAAGCAAATGTCAAAGAAATATTTGAACAAACTCTTATTCATCTTCAAATCCCGTTCAACTGGGACTGTGAGTTTATTCGACTGCATTTTGGACATAACAGGAAGAAGCATCTTAACTATGCAGAGTTCACTCAGTTTCTTCAGGTCAGTTATTAACCTTGTTCCAAAGTTGGAACTGAAATTCATTTAACTTTTAATAATACACTAATGCCATTATAAATTTTGAGTTTATTCTGGTAGTGATAATGCTTATCTGATACTAATCCTGACAGCTAGTGATGAACTGTTATTTCTCCATCCCAGTTTTGTAAGCAGTGTGTACTCATTGTGCTGTAACTTGAATACATCCTTTAAAAGAATGGGACAAAACATACTGTTTATGAAGTCAACCCTTTTACTGATTGTTGTTAAACTGAGTTGAGGGTCTGCTTTTTGTGTGATAGGAATTCAATAGCAAAACTAAACTCTACCAGAGGAAGTTAGCATCCTTAACATAGCCAGTTATTATTGACCATAAAAACTCCCCTGTAGAGGTTTTAGCTTCTGTAACATTTCTTTAGTTTTATAAACATTCTAACGCTTACTACTTTTTTTCTCTCACTGGCATGCATGGTACCACACACATACTGGGAGTTTAGTCTTAAATGCAGCCAGCTTACAGGAGGTAAATCTGATTTACTGTGATGTTACTAAACTACTCTTTAGGGATTGGGCTTTAAAGAATTACATTTGTTGAACTGCACTTTGTGCTAAGCCAAAAAAATCATAGTTCAAGCATATTATGAATTGAATGTTGTGCTAGAAGGAAGGAAAGGGAAATGTCATCTATAAAGGATGGAGAAAAAGCAAAATAGGAGAAAATTACATTATAATTAATGGAAAAGAAGTTCACAGAGTTGGTGGTAATTGCACTGAATTCCCTAAATTAACACACAGTGACCACCTTGTGATATAACTTATAATTGCCTGTCTAGTAGACGTGAAGAAAAATAGATTATGCCCTTCTAGAGCTGCCTTTAAAGCAAGAAAAGTTTTGATTGTACTGTCTTAAAAATAAGGAGTGATAGATGTGCTTTGACATAATCTGTAATTATTGTTCAAGATAAAAATACCTCATAGGATCACAGAATATTTTGGGTTGTAAGGGACCTTTAAAGGTCATCTAGTCCACCCCCCCTGCAATCTGCAGGGGTGTCTTCAACTAGATCAGATTGCTCAGAGCTCTCTGACCTTGAGTGTTTCTAGGGATAAAACCTCTACCACCTCTCTGTGCAACCTGTTGCAGTGCTTTACCACCCTTATTTAGTTTAAAATCATTACCCCTTGTCCTGTCACAGCAGGCCCTACTAAAAGGTCTGTCACCATCTTTCTGATAAGCCTCGCCTAAGTATTGAAAGGCCACAGTAAGGCTCCCAGGAGCCCTCTGTTTTCTTTTCCTCTCCAGGCTGAACAGCCCTAGCTTGGAGCCTTTTCTCAGAGTGGAGGTGCTCCAGTCCTCTATCATTTTCATGGCCCTCCTCTGCACCTGCTTCCAGAATGATTTGTTGGGAAGTCAGAGCGGAGTTACGAATGTCCATTCTGGTTTTATGTTCGTTTTTTAAAGATACTGCCATGTAAGATACAGTAGCCTGTTACTGTCATCATATAATAAAAAACCTTAGTAGGGAAGGCTGGTATGGGTTGGAGTAATTTCAGTATGTACACAATTTGGATTCTTTTATCCCTCTTTTTATATAAGGTTGTTTTTCTCGTTTGGTCTCACACTGTCTTTTGGGGTTTGGGACTTTAATCAGAATGGGTTTGTTGTGCCCTGCTCTAGAAAATGTTGTTCATGAGGTTATGAGAGTTGAGAAATTACTCTAAAGGTGATATAAGCTAGATGGCTTGCCCTCTTCTTACTGTCTGTCAGAATGTGGTTATTTTTTAGTGGCTTCTAGAGGTCTGAATGACAGCTGAATGGGCTTTATTGTTTGCTTGAATAGAAGGAAACAACTTTTTCTGGACATAGAGTTTACAACTATCATCATTATCTTGAGGTTAGGTTACCACAGTGATCTTTGTATGAAGGTTTTTACAGTTTGTATAGGAGTTTTAAATTGTCTGAAATGAGTGACCATTTGTGACATTATGGGAGATAGCTGTTTGGGGCCATCTAAATCCATATTATATAATTTTCACTATCCTTCTGTTTATTTTCAAGCACTTTCCTATGAGTTAGTATATAATAGCCTAGTCATATTTCATCTTGGATATGTAAGAGATCAGCTCACTTTGTGTCTTCAAGATCAGTATCAGAAGTTTTTCTAGCAGGTAAGTATTTAATTAAGGAATAGATAGCAGGCAGAACATGGGTTTATGAAGTTCATCTCTTAAATAATTTATTGAGAGTGCATATTTCCTTACAGTTGAATTGAGGATTTTCTTTGACATGGGAATGAATCTGTGGATAAAATCAGTGTGGAGATTTCTTACTTTAGTTGAGCTGGCCTTTAAGTTTAAACTGTATGCTATTGTCTATATGCACAGACCTGTTGGAGCATAAGAATATGATATTAGTGAAAGTTTTGTGAACAGTGGGTTACAGAATTTGCTTCTAATCTGCTATCTCTGGATATTCATTCTAGGAGCTGCAATCAGAAC
This sequence comes from Trochalopteron elliotii, assembly GCA_024734555.1. Classification (NCBI taxonomy): domain Eukaryota; kingdom Metazoa; phylum Chordata; class Aves; order Passeriformes; family Leiothrichidae; genus Trochalopteron; species Trochalopteron elliotii. The sequence goes on along the minus strand of JANPWX010000011.1, from coordinate 11,737,000 downwards.
ATGCAAGACAGGCATTTGCATTGAAGGACAAAAGTAAAAGTGGTCTGATAACTGGGCTGGACTTCAATGAGATCATGGTTACCATTCGCTCCCATATGCTCACTCCATTTGTGGAAGAAAATTTAGTTTCAGTAAGTGTTAACAAAACCTGCCTTGAATTCAGTGTTTAATAACTGTGATGTTTGAAGGTAGCAGTGCTTCTCTCCCACTTTGTCCTCTACCTGTTTATCACTCACTGCTTTGGTGCTGGAGATTATCAGCTTCATAATAGAGTGGGCAGGGTGAAACATGGCAACATTCTCTGGCTGCAGTAGTGAAACGTTGGCAGTCTGGTTTACATGTCAAAAGTGCCATTGGAAGCAGTTTGAGTTAGTCTACTATACTTTCCACTAGAGCAGGGCAAACTACTTGGTACAGAAAGAATCATAGAATTGTAGAACCATATAGGAAAAGACCCTTAAAATCATCAAATCCAATGGAAGTTACTTAGGAAAAAAGCATCCAGTTTTTATATTTGAATATATGACATCTCAGGAGCTGGAGACTACTTACAGTTTTGTCCTTTTATATACTCCTGCATTCTTTTCTTTTTCAGATCAGAATTTGGAAAATCAGTATGTAGATTCTAGAGGTAGAATGGTTACAGCCCTGATAGTTTGGCAAGATCTGTAGGTAAAGTAATAACATACAAGTTATGATCCAAAAGCATGTAGTATGAAAATTACATAAGAATGAAATTTATATAAAAGATAAAGTAATAACTTTTATCTTACTATCTTACCTATAAATCTTGCCTTGCCTTACTCATAAGGCATACTGTCTTCTATAAAATTTAGAGTATCTACTAACTTTAGACTTTGAAGTAAATGGTCACTAATGTAGGTGATGCAAGAAATAAGTTAGTGCCTTTATCTAAAGGCATTTGCATGCCTTTCTTTCAGAAGACTACACAGTGACACTTCTAATGTGTCTATCAGATAACTTGAATAATAATCTACTTATTTGATTATTTCCTAATTGTTTCCTAGTGTTCAATCTTTACCACAAAAATAGCATCCTGTCTAATAATTCTCCCCTCATGTTTCTATTAAAAATATCTTAAAATTACAGGAATAAAAAGATATCTTTAATTCTTTCATAATTTTCTCAAATGAATGTTTCTGTAATTGTAATAAGATCTTGTGAAAGTATTTAAGGCACTTAACTGTTTTCATTTAATTTTTAAAGGTAGCTGGTGGAACTGTATCACATCAGGTCAGCTTCTCCTTTTTCAATGCATTTAATGCCCTTTTGAATAACATGGATCTTGTTAGGAAGATATACAGTAATATAGCAGGTTCAAGAAGAGATGTTGAAGTCACAAAAGGTAACATATATTTCCTACAATTTATTGATTTTTTTATTCTGTTCATTTAGTAATTGGATGCACATGGGTTAAGGTGAGTCAGAAGTGAGTTTGTGGCCACGGGCAAAGTGGTTTTTTAGCTGTAGGTGAGGATTTTCATCCTCACAGGTTAGTAAGTATTTTCAGTTAGCTCATTAAGTAGAAGATTCTGACAGGAGTTGTGTTGGCCTTATTGTTTGAATGAGTAACTGCAAGTCACTATAATACTGAGGATTTTACAGCTCCTTGCAAGAGATGCATTGTTGCTTAGAGATAGGAAGTTCCTAGGGAATGTGGTAGAATGGGCTAAGTTTGAAAATCAAGAGTGGTTTTTATATATAGGTTATGCCAGTTAGTACTTCACAAATCCCTGTGCATGTGAAAGGTTGCCTTATTTCAGTCTTGTCACACATGTAAGCAGATTGCTTTTGTAGCCATTTTAAGACAGATTTTATCACCAATTTTACTACCTGTGTGGATGGGACCAGCTAAACCATTGTGTGGTAAAAAGTATGCAGAGTTCTTTTTATTCTTTTTATTCTTCTTTGTTTAGCTTATATTCATATGCTCTGCATATTTTTCCCTAAAGGAAAGCATAAAGTGCTTGTTCTCATCCTCCAAATTGTCCTAATGAATTGCCTAGCCATGTTTTTTGGTACAGATGCATAAATACCTCTTGCTTGGATTTGTATTGAGAAAAAAGGCTGCTGTGTTTTCACTGCTCAGACTTGTTAACTGCAACTTGCCAGTTATATCACAAATATATTGTGTAATTTGGCCAGATGGATACCTAAGCTTGGAATCATTCAGAGCTATGAGAGGAAGAAATCTGGACATGATGGGAATAGATGAGTCAGTTGCCCTTAAAGCTGTGAATAATGGGCCATTCTTCTGTTTCGTTCTGTTCTGCAGAACTTCAGAAGCAAGAATCACAAATTGTGGGTGTTATTTTATTAAGCTTGCTAATTTGAGGATTTCTGTTGTCTTTGGTGAATACTTACCATAAGTCAGAGTTGTGGAGGCAGACTTGGTCTGTGTTGGGAAGGCCTGCTTCAGGATAGGTGTTCTCCTAAAGATGCCTTTTCCCTTTGCATTATGGATTTTGCTTCTTGGTGATAGACTTCATTTTTGTGATATTAAAGTTGTTTGAAAGGATTCAAAGAGGATATTTAACAAATAATACAAATGTTGTATTTCTTTTTCTCTTTTAAATCCAGAGGAATTTACACACTCTGCAATCCATTTTGGACAAATTACACCACTGGAAATAGATATTCTCTACCAACTTACAGACTTATACAGTGTGACTGGGTAACATAAACATGAATTTTATAATTTTGCAATCATAACTTTTGTCTTTCCTCTGTGACCTCTTATTTTTGTCCTAATTTTAAAAGGTTTTGTGTTCCATTGTATTTTGTTACAGTAGTTTATTCAATGTAAACTGAAAATATTGTGTGCATGGGCTTTGTAAGTGAATTGTATATGTCAAGCACAGTTACTAATTGTTGTATTATAGGTATACATATGAAGTAGCAAACTACAATACTCCCAAAAGGCTACAATGCACTCACTGGTTGATGTTTTGCATGGATTTTTAATGCATGCAAAATCTTACGTAGAAATAGCTAGAAATTGTTTAATTTGTGTATTATAGTAATTACTAGTAATGAAGAACTTGCTTCTGAATAATCCATGTTCCCTTTATCTCCAAGCATTCTTCAATGCAGTGCAGCAGACTTCTTAGGTCTGCATTCAGATATGACAAGTGTCTTTTTTTAAACTCTGATGTACTTTGTGGGGTGGGGCCAGGAATACTGTACTGAATATGTTTGATACATTATCTAACCATAATTTGGTTTTCTCTGCCTTGTGTAAAGGCGCTTAACTTTGGCAGATATTGAGAGAATAGCACCCCTGGCTGAAGGTGCATTACCTTACAACCTGGCAGAGCTCCAGAGGCAGGTGGGTAGGAAAAAAAAAGTTGAAATTGAGTGAATGTCAACATGTAGTTGCAAATGAAAAACAAGAATAATGTACTTTAAACAGATTCCTGACAAGTGGAACATGCTGTGTGTATTGCTGTAAGGATAGAAATGGGGCAGGCTGTAAAATACTGTATGTGTCTAGACAAGGTATGAGATGTCAGCATGGCCTGTTTAAATATAAACAGATCTGGATACTTGGATTCCTTACAGTGAATACATTTGTTCACTCCTGGAAAGGCTTTTTGCAGGACACAGCCCTCCATGAGCTTCTCCTTCCTGTGGAACCCAGTTCTTAGCAAACTCCTCCAGTGTGTGTCCCTTCCACTTGGTGCAGTCTTCCAGGAATAGATTCACATGGGTCCTCCATGCATTACAGCCTCCTTGGGGTGCATCCACCTGTTCCTCTGTGGGCTCCTCCAGGGTCTGCAGGGGGATCTCTGCTCCAGTGCCTGGAGCACCTCCTCCTGCTCCTTGACTGACCTTTGTACCAGCAGAATTGTTTCTCTCCTATGTTCTCACTCCTCTTACCAGCTGCCCTTGCTCAGGGTTGTTTCCCATTCTTAAATACATTATCCCAGAGGTGCTACCACTGATGGACTTGGCCTTGGCCAGCAGTTGGTGTTGGCTCTGTCAGACATCAGGGAGGCTGCTGGCAGCTTCTCACAAAGCCACTCTTGTATCCCCACCTCCAGCTTTGCCACACTACTCAATACAGGTAGTAAAAAATATGAATATTAAGTGTAAAGCTTATAAATGTGTTCTCTTTTGAAAAATGGGATGAAATTATTGACTTACCCATTTACCTAAAATGATACTTGAGTTTTACTGTACTTGCTGGCTATCTGATCTAGACAGTAGAAGGGAACTTCAGATATATTGGGATTGATGAAAAGGGTAGAATAAGAAGATGAAAAATACTGTAAAAGAATGTCAACTCTTTATTTCACCTGAAGTTTACATTTATGTTTGCTAGCTTTGCTTTTATCGTAGTTTTCTTAATAAACATTACACATGTATAGTACAGCATAGGAGTTCCAGGCTGTGCAGTTGGATGTTGAATACAAATTGTTTCTTACTTCAGTGGCTCTTTTTACAACAGTAAGAGCTAAAGATTTAGGGCCAAAGATTGTACAGATGTTTAACTTGCATTGTTTTAGTTACTGTTATTAGAGCAGGATTTGATAATTTGGTTCTCTTTCAAACACAGTAGTCTGAAGCAGTGTCTGCTCTGTTCCTAATGTTACCCTTCCCACGTCCTTGGTTGTCCTTAGGCAGGTAGACATATCTGAGCCAATACTTGTCCAAAACCTCCTTAGTGGTACCAGTCTTCCTGTGGATTCCTGATGACAAGAATGATGGAATGAAGCCCCTCAGAAATGTGGATACAGTGTTTGTCCAGGCTAATAAATATTTTTGAAGAAGTTTTGTAATGACATTCCACTGCCAGCTTTAGTTTTAATCAGTGTTTTCATGCTCACCTCTCTGAGTGGACAGAATACTGATTTACTTCACTTTTCAGAACTAGCTTTGTAGCTTGGCACTCTTTGAAAGCAAGCTCACTGATGAAAGTTTCCCTCATCACTAGAACAGAATATACTCTTTTCATACTCCTGAAGTAGTACATTATATTTTCATCTTATTCTACATTCTGTGTTAAAATCAGACACCTGAAAGCAAAATAATTCCATTTTATTTAGTTTATAAGGAACAGTCCTTTATTAGACCTTATCCTAAGTGAACAGTAAGTTAAGTGTATTGACAAAATGAAAAATACCCGTTCATGAAGAGCAAATATCATCTCAGTGTGGTCCAGCTGTCCCTGGAAAATGAAACCAATTCTGTAATCAGTTTTATATGATTTAAAAATCCCTTTGTAAAGAAAAATCTAAATTTTTACAGAAAATCACTCTGTATAGATCTGGTAGAAATGAAAATTAGCCTGCTTTCAACCATGTTTACTTTATTGTCAATTTTTTTCATTGTGTAAGATTTTTTTAAAGCTTAGCAGCTGAATATCCTATGGGGATGACAGTTAGAGTAATTTTCTCTTTATAAATATTCATGATTTGAAAGCTATAGCATTAATTACATTCATTTACATATCCATCTGAACACACAAGCAAACTGAAAACTTTGTGAACACTTATTTAATAATATTAAAGTGACATTTCCTTCAGAAAGAATTTGATTTTTAACGTTCAGTGATGCATTCACTAAGATTAATGTCTAAATGCAATGATTGGATTTTGATGAGAACCGTGTGAAGCTTTGAAAAAAAAGAATAATCTTAAGCCAGCTGAAAGGCAGCAGGTGTGCTAAACTAGGAGAAAATTTCAGTGGAATGAAGAACTAGTTCTGCTTCTAAGGCTTTTTGGGGTATATAATTGCATGTGTCTTTTATTTACATGAATCAAAAGAAATATATCTGAATTTTATAATTATTTTCGTAGGTTTTTTGGTTTTATTAGCCTTTGGGAGGTTTTGTGTGGGTTTTTTTTGGTTGTTTTTTTTTTTTTTTTAAATAAGAAATCATAGTGGTTTTACAACAATGAGGACATTCTTTGGATTTATTGCTTCTATTGCTTGTAAAGGCAGTACATTTGATTTATGCTTTTTTTATGCTTGTCTGCATGTGCAGTGTGTAATTTTGGTGCTACCTAGAATTCCTCTATTCTTCTCTGGTAAGCTATATTGTGGGGGAGGAGAATGTCTTGTAGAGGGAAGTGGTTTTAGCTGTACCTTTTTATTCTGTGGAAAAATGGTATAAAATATAATGCATGGTGTTTTACAGATAATGATCTCATCTTGACCTCATAGGCTTTTGTCCTGTGTTGAGTATATATACCATGTAACACCTTGTGCAATGCAGGCAGGCTTTTGCACATCCAGTGTGCCACCAGCCCAAACAGAGTAGCTTGTGCTGAGGCAGGCACTGTCTGTCTGTGGTGCTTCAGTGAGCTGAGTGTACCCTGGCTGGGTGACCTTGGAGAGGCAGCTGGGAAGTGTGTGTGGTAATCTTTGTGAAAATCCCCAATATGCCTCAGTCTGGGCTCTGTGGACATTCCAGCTGTGTGACAGGAGCACATCTGCTAGCAATACAGGGTGCTTTGAGGAAAAACAGGTTTGTGTTTGGAAGGTGGACTTTAGTATCTGCTTTACTGTGGAATTTAACAGTTAATATCTTGGCCCCTTAGATAGCCCAAACAAGTTATGCTGCATAATATCAGTTCTTCTCTAATTGTCTTATTTATGTTTGGATGAAAAGTTGGCCTGTCTTACACACTTTATAGTGCAATTTGTTAACACATCTTGTTAATCAGTTACCTTGTTTCTAATAGCCATTTAATAACATAATTAGGAGTCTCTGCAGATATTTTCTGTGCAGACTGTATTACTTAGAATACTTAACACATTTATAATAGTGTATGTAATTGAAAGGATTGAGGTCAGCATTGCTCTGTAAATAAGCAGCTGCATGAAAAAGTCTTGTGGACAATACTTATAGGAATAATTAACTTTTTACTTGTTTGAAGACATGAAATCTCATGTTTGTGCTATGCATTAATGGATATGTAATCTTAAAATATATCCTGATAGAACCTGTCTGTGAGATATTCTGTGAATTCTTTTTGAAATACGAATTTTATTTGAGTCAAAATGGGGTTCCATGCCTCACAAATTCAAAAGCAACAGAATAGAAAATAGCGAAGTTGTTTAGAGTTTCTGTCTTCTTTTTCTTGAGCAGCATTGTTTTGGTTATACCAGTGTACTGGTTTAGCACAAGCAGGAATATGTAAGGGAATGTTTTCTAAAAGGAGTATGTGCTTTTTCCAGTAGGCAGAATAGACATTTTTTCTTCTTCCTCCTGAACATAAAGCTACTAATTTTTATCAGATTCTTTCTGTACCATTGTAAAAGCAATTCACAGATGCCTTTGTTTTCCTGTGCAGATTTTCAAGCTTTTTTTCATTTCTTTTTCCCTCACGCAGCAATCTTTTGGAGAAATAGGCAGACCTATTTGGCTCCAGATAGCTGAGTCAGCTTACAGGTTCACTTTAGGCTCAATTGCTGGAGGTGAGTAATATTTCTGCTTTCTATTTCCAAGCTTGGGTTAATTTAACACTGTTTTGCCAGACTACTTGATCTCATCTGAGGTAGATGTTTTGGTTATACATGTGTAAAATTGAATGTTGGAACCATTTTGGTTGTGCTGTTCCCTTTCTTTCCTTATCCCTTGGGTTCTGGAATCCCTCTGCAGTCCTTTGAAACGATGCCAGTAACAAATTTCCTTAGTGGTAATTCAGCTAGGTGTTCTTCATTCTCCACACCTTGTTTTGTGTAACAGTGTCATCCATTCTCCTTGAGACTTTTTCCTAGACCTTCATTGTTGCTCTTTCTTACCTCCAAGATACCAGAGGTCTTACCAGCTTATATATTCTTTGTGTTTAAATAAACGCTGGAGAGAATAATCACAATAATGACATACTCCACCAACAATGACGTTGCAGAAATAATACTCCAGGTGCTTTCTTACAGCTGTTGGTGCCACTGCAGTGTATCCCATAGACCTGGTGAAAACTCGGATGCAGAATCAGCGCACCACAGGTTCAGTCGTAGGAGAGCTGATGTATAAAAACAGCTTTGACTGCTTTAAAAAGGTTTTGCGTTTTGAAGGATTTTTTGGTCTCTACAGAGGTAGGTGAATTAAAAATATATATATTCATCAAGTCAGTAATTTTCTGTCCCTCTTTTTTTATTTTAATACCTCAACAGCTAGTTTCCTGTGGGAGAATCAGAATACTTGATATCATGTCTAATTTTGCTTTCATTTCTGAGCTCAGTATTTATCTTCCATTGCACACCCTTCATCATAAACAGTTGCTGGGAAAAACTGGGCTTTTTTTGGTTGTTATTAATGGTTTGGTCCTTGCTACTTAAATAATTTAAAGACCTAATTTTTGGGGTGTAGTTGTTGAGGATATAATTGTAATCTCAGAAACAGAGGATTGCAACTTTCGTCTGGGGTCAGACATCAGGAGCAGATTAGCATCTGAAGAATAAAGATTGGTTTTACAGCAAATATTTTTTGTTCAGAGACAAAAGACAGTAACTTGGAAATGTATCTGTAAACTGGGTGCAAGATCTTATGCCTCACACTTTTGCAGGTAGTAGGACTTGTTTTATAATTTTATCTGGTGAACAGAAGTTGCATTCTGCTGTTGAATTATGTTGCTCTGTTTTACTTTAAAATATCACCAGTGAAACTCAGAAAATGGTAATTTTGAAAACTCTAAGATACAGGTTAAGAATTCAGCTTTTTATCAGTTAGGCTGAGTTTTAGTCACATTAGTAAGGTGACTTACATACAGGGCAAGTGCTTGCCAGCCCTCTGAATAGATACTTAGTTGAATTCTCTATTTTTCATTGTAATTTCCCATAACTTTATGAAGTTCACAATTTTCATAAGGATCATCAAGGTATTTATTAATTGGCACACCTGTTTCTTTAGCTGCAGTAAACTCATGTGATGGCTACAGCATTTTCTTCTGCTTTGTGATGTGTTCAGGCAGTGAAGACACTGGACAGTGTCCTTTTTGGACAGTATCTAGGAAGTTTTTCACGTGAAAGTCTGTGTGTTCTGGCTAAAGAGTGTTTTGTGCTCTTTCAGGATTTTGCTATGCAAGTAAGTAAGGGAAGAAATACGTTGATTCAAAGTTAATGAAAGAGCTGTAGTCTGTGTAAATTGTGTCTGACAGGTAAATAGTTTTATTTTTTTGATGCTAAATCTTTCATAAAAGCAAATACTTGAGTTGCATCTATGAGACTGATTCTTCAGTGCTGTTCTGCAGTACTGTTTTTTTCTCTTGCCCCCTCCCTTATTTTTGCACAACAGCATCTAAAATAACTTGTTGTTTTATTTTTGTTTTCTGTCCTTACTCAGACACTTTGAAATCAAGGATGATTTCATTGACGAGTTAAAAGCAGTGTTTTACACTTGAAAAAAATGTTCTTGTTTGAAAGAATGTCAGTTTGCTACACTTTTTAATAGCCTGTTTAACAATTGTCTTTAAGATTGTTTAGGATAAGAAGTTCATGTAGTTGTTTTGAAACTGTTGCAGTTAATGGTCAGGATGTTGCTAAGATTTGGACTCAGATTTAGATGGTCTGTTGGAAGTGTGTTAACCTGAACAGCAGAAACACTTATGGAATTGACTGTGGGTCTGTTACTGGGTTCTTACATTCCTGAGCTGGACTATCCTAATTGTATTGTAATAGAACAATACATCTATACCATAATATAATGGTACAATGTATTTGTTTCCTTCAGTTTAAAAAATAGAACTGAACACAAACTGGAAATGTTATAATTCTAAAGAAAAACTTACTATTTTTGGTCAAGAAAATAAGGACACCTTTGCTTCTTGGCATCCAACTTCAGAACTAATGAAGTTTCTTCTCAGGTCCTTCACTAGACCATGCAGTGCCCCAGGTTCTGTGGCACACCAAGTGTGTGTTCCCAATGAGCTCAGCTCCATTAAAAAGCAGAGTGGGGGATTGTCTTGTGGTGTTTGGTCTGGTGGTTTTGGTTTTTTTAAGTGTAGGCATTGCAGAATTGGATTGTCTTTTCAGAAGATCAGAAATTCAGGCTGGGAAGGCACCTTTTTTTTTTTTTTTTTGTTACTGTCAACCTTTCTTTGTGTTTAATAACTACTTTTCCTCAGTGTAGTGAGTCTGTAGATCTCACAGAAAGTACTATGTTGGAAGAAAACACTACAGTGCATATATTAATTGCTGCACTTTCTATTAAGGCACCTTTGTTCTGAGCTTCCTTTTGAGGAAGTAGTATAAAAATTCTGCAAAATGAGTACTTCTGGGAATTTTGAACATTTAACATTTTAGCTATGATATCTCTGCACTTAACTAATAGTGGAAGGTGACATCGATACGGGTTTCTTGCTGTGGGGTTTTTTATTAGTTAACTGGCAAACACTTCTAACAAAATGATATTCCATAACTGTGGAATAACACTAGGAAGTGACCATATCTAATAAAAACAACTTTAAGTTTTATGATCTATACCTATGCCGAAATGACTGTGGAGAAAATGGATTTAAAAATAACAGATGCTATTATAGTGTGTTATGTTAGGAAGTTAAGACTGCCATCTACTGATTTTTGTCTTAAACCTGTTATTTCCTAGAAAAGTGTAAATGCATTTTTCAAATGTCAGTTCATTTTGGTACTAGCTATTTTCCAGGAGCAAGGGCCTTGCCAAATCATTTTCTGTCCACTAATACCTCCTCTTAGTAAGATAAAAGATGTTTATTAGTAGTAGGGTTTTAAAAAGTTCATGCTACTATGTTGAACTGAACAAGAGAAAATCCTTTATGCCCTTAGTTGACTTGGGTCTTCAGAAAACTCAGGTTAGTGAGTCAAGCAGAAGTGAGTTGATAGTTTAGCATAGTCATGTGTGTATCTCACAATTACTGTCCCATTTTCAAAAGTGATTGCAAGCTTTATGGGAAAATGATGCCAAGGGGCTAAAAAAGTCAAACTCTTATGTAGTAGAAATATCCAAGGTATATATTTGGTCCTTAAACTTTCTTCCTTCTGTACAGCAACAGCATCAGGCTTGACTTGGTGGAGGAAGGCAGATCTGGTCACACATTTCATTATCATTTTCAACAAAATTGTAATATAAAATTATACTGGTATGAATATGCAGTGATCTAGCAGCATCCCATACTTAAATACCATCCACCTGAAAGGATATTCCCTGTGCAGAAAGGCATTTCTGTACAGCACTGATAAAATACTCTTTTCTCTATTAGGAAGATAATGTTGCCTTATGCTGTCTTTGTTTCTATAGGCTTGTTACCACAGCTGATAGGTGTTGCTCCAGAAAAGGCTATTAAGCTAACTGTACGTATCTTTTTTTTTTTCTTTCCTCCCTGGCATCCTTTTGTTTGTTAACATGCACAGGATTTGTTTTCTAAAATGTGTGAAAGCTGACCACTTAGAAACATTCTAATATATATGGCTGCAGATGTACGTGATGTATATTAATAAGGAGGAACAATAACTTAAAATAGTGTGTAATATATTGTATCTTTATTAGGTTAATGACTTTGTCAGAGACAAATTTACTAAGAAAGATGGTTCCATTCCACTTCCTGCAGAGATCCTTGCTGGAGGCTGTGTAAGTATCTGCCCTGTATTCCTAGGAAACATTGATTGTCAGTCATGTCCAGAATAGTTGGAATGACAGTTAATGGGTGTGCTTTGTACAGGAGTGCTCTTTTTTCTCCCAAGTCACAAGAACTAAAAAAAGAACTTTTTCTGTTTGGAAAGCTTAGCGTACTTCTGAGTTAAGTTCTCTTGGAATGATGTGCTTGTTTTGGCCCAGTTTGTAACTTTCAGTTTCAGCAGTGGTTTTATTCACAAAGTCCCAAGAAGAGGATGCCCTATTCTCCCTTTCGGTATGCTCTACTGGGTTGCCATTCATCACTTGGGAAGATACAGGTACTCCTTGAGAATGGATTATAGGCATGATTAAATTTCCTTCAGGGGAGGGATGGAGATGTCTAGAATGGTTTAAGAAAATCGAATTCTTGCTGAAGATTGTAAGAAGGAAAAGAAATACACTCTTCAACTTGCTGTATGTGAAATTTTTACTGTTGTGAAAATATGGACAAAATGGACAGCGTAGCCTTACCTTTCAGGTAACATGGATGAGTGGATTGTCTGTTTAAATGACTTGGTATAAAATGCAGCTATGTTACTCCAGATGCTAATTACATCCCTCATCCAAATACAGTTAAAAAACAAACCATGTTTTTGTTGAAATGAGGGCTGTAATTCAGTGGATGTTTTAGCAGTCTGTAAGTTTGAATTGTAAGGTTTGAATTGATATTGATGATAGATTTCTTTTGGTTTTGCACATTGGCTAATTTAATTTGTGGGATTCCCCGACAGTTGTTAACCCTATAATATGTTTAAGGCTTGAGTTGGGTTTCTTTTGTAGCAAAGAACACTAATGACTTCCAGTTGAGTAGGCTGACAGGCTGGTATAAAACCTCCTTGGCTTACAACAAAACCTGGGGCAGAAAGGTTGTTGACCTCTGCAAACTTTTAATTCAAAGAAACAGCCCTGGAGGGAGACTGCTTATAGTTCTGCCTGATTGAATTTGGCAGCCTGGTACATGCTTGAGTCTTCACCTGTCAGTGTACAAAGTTTATTTTCTGAGAAATGTGAGAAAGCAGCTCTAATGTGTAGCTAGCAGAAGACTAACCTTTTTCTAGAAAGCTCAGTAACACAGAAAGCAGATACAGGTCATCTGTAGTGGCAGAGAATATAATTCATTTGCGTTTGTGTTGTGCCTAAATTCATACTTAAAATCAAACATCTGATAATGAATTTTATTATTTTACATTATTTTGTACTGAAATAGGTAATACCAAATTCAACCTACATTAGAGCCTTTTTCATTTGCTAGGTACTCCTTTTTCAAAATAACTTCATTGTCTTACTGTAGGGAACATGCTAAAATGGGGGGAAGATTGAGTTTCAGATAAGCTTTCAGAGATTCGGGTGTTTTTTCAAAGATGAGCAGATTTGTGCTCTGTTCAAACACAACACCTTCTAGCTGGCTGTCTGAGCTGGTATTTTCATCTTCTTTTTCAAGATATTAACCTCACTCAATCTGGGAGAATTTTAAACAAAATTATAGAAGTAGTGTTGGTCACAGTTTAGCAGCCTGAGGGATGTTTCTTTGTAGCTTCCTCTGGATCATCTGATATCTTACCAGTTGAAGATTTTTTTGTCTCTATTGCTGCTTAGTTCAATTTTAGCAATTCCACTTCTTCCTAAATAGCAGAATCCTTGTTAGCAAGCCTGTAAGGTTGAGAGTCTGAAAGTATCAGCTGGCTAAAGCAGGGGAAGTTAGATATTAGTCTTTCTTTTTTTTTTCATCCTCAGACCTTTTAGTTCTCATTTTGACAGGTCTTTTCTATGTTGACTTGCTTGGAAATAGTGCTGGCCTTCACACTTCTGTTGTTATTGTGTTGTGTTGTACAAAATATGGGGTGCAACCAACAATTGCATCCAAGGAAGGGCCACAAATGAGCTTAGTCCATTTCCTTGCAGGGGACAAAAGGCTTTGTTTGAGTGATGCTACCTTTCATTTTCCTTTATTCTCTTTCTTCTCTCTCTGTTAGTACAAAATGATGGGTTAATGTGGGAATGGTTGGATTTTATATGTACCAAAATTATTTTCAGCATTTGTATTAGGGTGACTCAGGTTTTTGTGGCTTTTTGTTACTGTTCAACACTTAAATATTTTGCTAAGAGCATACTATACATACAGGCTAAAATAAAAACATACTTTTTAAACTTGTTATCATATCAGAAGAAAGAGCATTATGCCCACATGTATGTGGGTATAGATGGACTTACTACTGTCTCTGACCCTCACTTACCTGTGTTTAGTGTTGAACTATCTCCTCATTAACAGGAATGATGCAGTTTTTGACCATTTCTGGTATGGAAATGCTGGTGGAGGAACAAGATAGGCAAGGCCATTTTACAAAGTTTACAGCGGATACCTTTCATACTTGTAAAAGCCTTCCCTCTTGCAAGACATGCAAAAGCACATTGTGCATGCCATAGTCCTCAAACAGCAATCGAAAGAATTCTTGTGAGGGAGTGGTGACAGCTTGGGAAAGGTTCCAGCAGACATGGCAAATTCTCCTCTCTGGATGGCAGTGCTGTATCAAAGCTTATGTATGGTGTTACGGTCTTCTAAGACCCACACACAAGGGCAGGTGAAACCTTTGACATTAAGGCAGGGGTGTTTCAGGAGACTCCATGTAGACTGGTCAGTATCCCCAGCTCTGGAGTTTCTGGGAGCAGTGCTGTACTGTCCAGCAAAGGGGCCACTCACAGGCACGTCCCTCCTCCAGAAATGCTAACCCTGAGAGACTGAACTGCTTTGGCCAAAATTTTACTTCTCTGGCTCCAATCATTCTCAGCTTCTGTAGCTTATGGAGTAAAGTCCTGTTCCCAGTAAGAAGAAACATCTTCATTCTCACAGCAGTTCCCAGAGTTCCACCCAGGCAGTGCCTGTTCCTGTGGTCAGCTGCCTGTCTGTTGTCTTTCCTTCCTTACTGCAGGGCAGGGACCTCCCGCAGGCAGCCCGTGCCCTCTGCTCCTTTAAACCTACCTGCTGGCTGCTGGGCAATGTAAATGTCACTGGGAGGTGCAGGGTCTGCTCTCTCAGAGCCCAAATATTCCCAGCTGCTCTCAAGCTGTAGCTGTATTTGAAAACTGCAGAGTAGCTGTGTGGGGCAGCTCGGTTACAGCAGTCAGGTCACACCTGTCAATGAAAGGGCTCTTGTCCTTGATAGATGAAACTGAAATCCCATCATCCTACCTGCCTGAAGTATGCTGGTTTGTTAATCATTAACAGCACTATCCATATTTACACACGTTCAGAGCCAACAGTTTCTCTCCCTACTGTTACTGTAATTAATTGAATTACATTTCATTGTAATTCAGTGATTAACCTGCATTCCTGCCTTTGAAGTTTTCAGCTCCCATTAGCTTTGAGTTGCAGGGAAACTGTGAAGCTTTGGCAATACTTCCCTCTATCCCAGGAGAGGCCTGGGAAGCAGAGAGCACATGCCTGCTATGGACAGTGCTTCCCACAGGAGCTCACACATATGGCTCATGTGAGTACATTGTGCAGGGCAAGGTGTCTAGGGAACTGCTCATCCTCAGCTGGGAAGCAATGTTGAAGTAGACATCTAATGCTGTGTGGATGATTCATGATTTCTGTTACAGTAGACAAAGACACTGGGATTTTAGGCTGTAATTCCTGTGAGTTACACAGGAAGAAATGGATTCTTCCCATCCTGTGTGTGGTGCTTAGCGTTTTGAATGGACGAACTGTGTTTCTTCAGAAAGATGTTTTTGCTTTATGCTGTAGGAGGAAAGATGATGTGGGGTGCCAGGCAGAAAGGGTCTTGAGAACCTTTGGAGATGTAGGCAATGCATCTGTTGATAATTAGAGGTTGGGATGTGTGTATGTATGTTTGTGTTTACACATACATACACAGAGAGGTTAAGATTTATGATTAATTTTGAAGTTTTCATAAACGTTGAATCCAAGATTCAGTCTAAATATTTTTGGTATAGTTATAAGAAATAATTTCCATACAAATTATGCAAATATACATATACACATACAAAGATGCATATAGGTTTATCAGGCAAATAGGAATGTGTCAAACATTTAGCTTGGAAAAAATAATGTAAAATGTTAATGGTTTTGTTTAACAAGCACAAAAATACAGAATTATAGCCATCAGACTGCTTTTCCTTCAAAACCCTGAAGATATGTTACTTCTTTTATTATACTTTAAAAAAATAAGGTTAGTAGCAGAATTAAACTTTATTACTTTACCTTGATTTTAGTTGTGGACATTTAAAATCAGGGAGAAAATGATTGTTTAATAAAAGAGACAGCTCACTCTAGGTTCATGAACGATGTCAGCTTTGCCTAGAGAAAGAAATGCAAGTTCTTTTGATGTTTTTAAACAAGACTGGTTTAAGTAACATCTTATTTTAGCTGCTTCTGTGGGACATAGTTGTGGTCCAGGATGTGGTGGTTTCTAAGAGGAAGGAAGGAAGGGCTTGAAGTAGGGCTCTCCCCTTTGGAGCATATGCCTCTCGGGTGGAATTGGAAAGGGCAAGAGGTCTCATGTTGCAGGGTCATTTGTGTATTTCCTTCAGCCTTTGGCATGTCATGGGGCGTTTGCTGTGGGATCTCAAACTACATCTTTTCTCTCATAACCTTTGCTGTCAGATTTAGTTCCTTTAGTTGCTCCTTGTAGAGTTATTTTACATGACATTAAGGTTAAGTAGAAGCTTTTATTACTGGTATTTTTGATGTGTATGAATAACCTCCATTCAGAAACAAATTTGTCAACCTTTTTTAAAGTGTCTGTTGCAATTTATGTGTGAAGTGAGGATTTATGAGAGAGAAATCTAGATTTACTGCACCATCTCCAAAAGCAATTCAGGGACTGCAGTGTATACCTCTGTGTGCATATACACGTGCATGTGGATTTAACACACAGAGCTGACAGCTGAAGTAAGAGACTTTGAAAAAGAGTGATGCTGATTGCTAATGATTTGCACAAGAGCGTGGAGATTTGTACTGCAAACCTACATGCTTACAGTTCATTTTTATTTGGAGATCCTTTGTGTCAGTCTCCTCTGCATCCTTTTCTGCAGAGGGCTCTTCTGCTCCCCAAGGCAGCACTCTCCTCTGCCTCACACGTGCTTTGTCAGATAGATAGCCACCTTTTACTTAAATAGAAAACACAGACCCTTGCATTCATTCTTTAGAAAATACACAGTGAAAAAGTGAGTTTTCTTGTGTTACATGTTCTGTATTAAAGTCAATGCTTGTCCTGTCTGTACTTGGGATCTGTTGAGGGATCTAACTCATTTGTGCCACTCCACTGAATGCAGCTCCTCTTTGTGTGAATCAAGCCTCTTCTGGGCAGAAGAGTTTGCCAAGCTCCAAGTCAAACAGTGTAAGTCAAGACTTGGATAGAAGGACATATTGCTGACAGGGAGTATTTAACTGGGTATCTAGGTAGTTACAGCTCTTTTTGAGGAAGCTGCCTGTTGAGAAGTCTGTCAGCACTGTAAATATTCAATGTTCATTGTGTTGATGTAATTGAAGAGATTTTCAGTGGGTTTTCTGCTGATAATATAAGCTTGGGGTTTTCCTTGTATTTTATTTTGCTCAATAACCTGACCACCAAACCCTCTTCTAATACTGTTGGAATACATAATTTTGTATTAACTATATAGAATTTGTAACACTGTATTTCTAATTAGTCTTGCTACTAAAGTATTAAAATGTATTGTGTTCAGAGTCTCTTGCTTTCTGTATCAGAAGAGGGCTATGGCTGATACTAACAGAAAGGGAGGCAGCTGTGCACCTAGGAGAGGAAAATGTTAATTGCAGGAAGATTGAATTCAGGGTAGAAAATAGAAATGTTTACAAATTGGCCTATTTGTGTTTCTGTGGTGGGTGTTAGGCAAATAGGAAAAGTTATTTTGGCTGCTCTGCAGGGTGTGCTAATTTTTAACATTAAAAATAAAAAATGGAATTTCACATACACATTTAAGCAAATAACACATATTTAATAGGCAGGTAGCTGGTAATTGTCTAGAAGGAGTGAGTTTCTAGTTTAGTGTTGCAATCTAAAGTTACTTGAATTTTTTTGTGTGCTCCATTGTATTATGTAGCCAGAACACACTGCTTAACATTTCATCTACTAAAATTATTTTTTTTAAAATTATACAGGGAAATGCTAGACATTTGAAATTGGTTTTATGCTTAATGCAATACAAACAACAACAAAAAAGGTTAACAGAATTTGCTAGATGCAAATTTTATAAATTTTATTTAGATTGGAACTTTGCCTAGCAAGACAGCCATTTCATCTTGCATGCTTAGGTGAGTATGGACTGGAAAAGGTGAGATGAGAAGTAAAGAGAGTCTACAGAATGCCTTTGGTGGTGAGTGGTGTCAGAAAACTGAGTAAACACAATGCAGTAAGTCCAAGGAACAGAGAAGATGGGAATCCCTTTGGCTGGTCTGGGAGTTCTTGTGATCTTCCTGATGGTTGCAACAAATGTCCACAAAAGCACAGGCTTTGATTTGCTTTGGGACAGGTGAAGAAGTGAGGGAATAAAATTAAGATTAACTGTATAGACTGATTATTTGAGTGGGAAGTGTTAAAGACAGTAATTACTACAAGGGAGATTATTAATCAAAAGCAGGGGTTGATCTCCCACTGTTTGGGTCAAGGTGCTTCAGTAAAGCTGTTGCAGTGATGATTTTAAATGTCAGTATTGAGTGAAGTAGTAAACAGGCTTGCAATAAAAGGCTGTCAGTGCTCAGTAAAGGCTCAGTGCAGTATGGGGGTGCTTGGTCAGTGAAGGTGTTGATGCTTCTTGCCCCCAGCCCATAGATGCTGCTCAAGTGCTGGGTCATTCTCAGTAAGAGCTGAGGCTTGCAATGCTCTTCTGTCTCTAGGCTAGAATAATTCAGATTGTCAGCTTCTGAACTGTGCATCAGGGCTATTCTCAGATGTATTCTGCCTGCTGCTGGAGAGAGGAGAATTGTGCTATATGCAGGAAGGATGAGTGTTCATTTGTCAGTCAGTTAGCAGAGAACACCATGCAGGCTGGCCAGGAGATGCTGTGTCAGACTATTGGTTTTACTGCACCACATGCCCCTCCCAACCCCCCAGCACTACAAAAAGAATTTATTGCTTGGGCAATTTAGAAGTGGTAAAAAGTTTTAACTGCAGATGTTCTGCATCTCTTTACTTCACTAAGATCTGATGGATTGGAGGAATCAATCAAAATTAAGAGGAGCTTTTATATTGTGCAAGAAATGCTTTTTATAGTTGGCTGTATTCAAGTGGTTAAATGCCACAGTTTTTAAAGAAGTGGGTTTAACTTTTAAATGAAAAAAGGTGGCTTAGGAAGAGGGGAGGATAACAAGCTTAGTAAAATATAGCTGGATTCTGATGAACCACAAACTTCTTCAGAAGTGAATGGTAGTACCTACAGCAGACCAGGGAGAAATCTAAACATGTCATTTTAAACAGGTTTAAGAAGTCTGAAACCAAACTGTCACATTGAATCTCTCTCAAACCTGGGACACAGTTCTTTGAAAGTCTTTAGCTAAAGTGCAGAATCAGAAGCAGCTTTACAACACTACTGCTAGGAAGTTTGCAAGACAGTCCTTCAGCACTGCCAAGAGTATTTCCTGCAAGTAAAATCTGTCTTGCTCACATCAAAGATATGACTCTTGTTTCTATCTAATATCATATTTTGAAGTGTTAGTCTTCCTATTTAAATTTTATATTTTGTTTCCACTTAGGACTATTACAGGCTGCTAAACAAAACTCCAAACACTTTTTCTAATAATTTAAAATTACATTGTTTAATGCAAATTTACCTTTTAAAGAGCATCACTTCTAAATGCAAATAGCATGTCTACACAATGGTGATGGATTATTATTGAATAAACATAAGGTCTTCTTTATGTGTATTTGATGCTGTAGTAGCACAAGTCTAATGATTATTTAAGTTTAGTATTTCCTGTAATACCTGATAGACTTTTAAACACAGCAGTGGCTTCTAGAAAGGGAAGTCGAGGAGAAAAGCAGAGACAAACCAACTTAATTCACCTAAGGGCCTATAAAAATATAAATGTAAAAATGTATTTTTACAAAGCCGTGATTTCTGATCTGAGGTGTTTGACTTCCAGACAGGTGCTTTGTTCAATCTCTCTCATATATTTTTACATGAGAATATCAGCCAATGCAGTGAGAAATGAAGGCACTCATCACCTTGCAAAAGTCAATATGTCACCACATGCTCTGGTAATGCAATTTACTTTCTTTTTCCTTGGGTTTGCAGGCAGGAGGTTCCCAGGTCATCTTCACTAATCCTCTGGAGATTGTAAAGATTCGGTTGCAGGTAGCAGGAGAGATTACTACAGGACCCAGAGTCAGTGCCCTCTCTGTTATAAAAGATTTAGGTTTTCTTGGTCTTTATAAGGTATGTACTTCTGCTTTGAGTGCCTTCATCATTTTATGCTAACCTTCTATATTGTTGAAACAAAAACTGTTAAAAACAAAGAGATCTTTTGAATTTAAAACCAATGTCTTCCTGCAGGGCAGCCCCACAGTGGAAAACTGAAGAAAACTCACTTCTATATTAATGGCAGTGGGATACAAAAAATACTCCCCCATTCTATGCTTTGGGCTTTTATGCCAAGCTACAGGGAGTCCTGTATTGCAGACCTGCTGGCTTCTGGCACTGCTCATTTCAATTGGTGGGGTTTTGTGAAAAGTTTCTTTAGCTTTCCCTGGGCGTTTTTCTTATATTTATTTTGAATCTCTGTATCTCTATTGTTATCTTTGCAGCAGGATATTCTTTTTGTCTTAATAAATTGATGGCAGTGAAACAGCAGTGAAGTTTAGTAGGATTCAGATTTTTAAGAAGTTAAGTGGTGGGATTTGTCAATAAATTCCACTGAAAAAAGCCTGTTCTGTATGGTACTTCAGCAGAATGCCAGTCAACAGATTCCTTCCCTGCAGGTATACTTACTGCCATCATTACAGATCAGGTGTAATGGAGCAGAAGCTATTAGTTTCCTTAAACAAGGAAGAGTGTTTCTTCCTGTATCTTCTGCCAGTGCAAGGGGTAATACGTAAATTCAGCAGTTACATTAGCTGTGCACTTACAAAACATTGCTTTGTGTGATTTGCCCATAGACCTGCAATAATACTATAAAAATGTGCACATTTACTTTTAGAGCTGAAGCTTTTGTTTTGAATTTGGTAGATGAGATTCGTGACTGTTGTATTTCCTTATTAAACTGCACCCAATTTGCAGCATTTTTTCTCCTTTTGCTTATCTTCCAGTGCAGCTTCTTTGGTCAAACAGATGATGATCAGTGTGAGGTCTTACAGTGCTCACTGGTATTTTAGTAGTGCCTTTGTGTTTGGTGGAAAAAAGGCTGGCAGGGACTTGTCTTGGTGCTTCCCTGGTTTTCAGAAAGACATAAAGACTGATCTTTGTCATTTCTTTCATTGCCTTTGGACACACAGTGTGTAAAAAGTATTTATCCTAAGTCCTGATGTCAGGATTGATGTCATGTATAACTTACCAAAATGATACATGAACCTTAAATCTTCCTCATTCCAGACACTTAGTTTAGATATGCTTTATTCTTATTTTCAAGTTCCCTGTATCATTTGTTTCCTGAGACATTTTATTTTCTGTGTTATTCATGTGGTAGATCAAATGAGTTTGTACTTTCAGGGCTCAAGCTGCTTGCTGGATATCAATTTTAGCCTTATTTACAGAATTTATTTGCATTATGTCTCTTTGCTCTGTGTCAGGGTGCCAAAGCATGTTTCCTCAGAGACATTCCCTTTTCTGCAATCTACTTTCCGGTTTATGCTCATAGTAAACTGATGTTTGCTGATGAAAGTGGCCATGTGGGAGGGCTTAATCTCCTTGCAGCTGGAGCCATTGCAGGTAATTTTGCAGAATGTTTCCTAAAAGTAATTTTTTTTTCTTTTAGTGAGTAATATTTAATATTCATTCGGTAGCCCCATATAAAGGAAGGGTACTGTACCATTGTATCTGATTTAATCTAAATTTGATCACTTTTATCCTTAGTGGGAGGCGATGTAATTTTGATGAGAGCTAATTACATTTGCATAATGTGGATAAACAGCGTAATGCAGCTCAGCAACTTGTAGTCAAATTTGATCTGTCTGTCTCAATGGGGTTTTACTTGTTACTGAGCTCTCAGAGTTGAAGGCTAATTTGAATCTTTGATGAACATAAAATGAGAGCTCGTAAGAGCTAAGAAGAAAATGACTTATCCAGGATTGGATTCTGGAATAACTGAAAAGAAACTTAGTTCAAATGTAATTGCTGAAAATAGGACATTAGTTTGTAAAGAAGCTGAAGTACCACACTCTGAAATTTAAAATATTTAACAACATCTCAAACAAGTTTAGTATAAAGACAATATGCAGGTGTGATAAAAAGTTGTTTTTACTAAAGACAAGGGGTATAAAAGCACTAGATGTAGGAACTACAGTAGTGGATATTTAAACATGCAGATGGAGATGGTCAGATTCTGCACTGGCAAGGACAAGGGCAGCAGATGAAAACCAGGCATCTGCACACAGCCTTGCAGCTGGGAATGATTCAGTGTCAGAATCTGCAGTTCAGAAACAGCTCAGAAACATTACTGGGCTGAGCAAGACCTTTTGCTACTTGTTACAGTTGTAAGGAATCACTATACAGATCTGTATGTCAGTTGTGAGTGCCCGTGTGAGAACAGCAGTTTCCCATATCAGACTTCACACACAGCTTGGCTGTGCCTTCTCAGTGCCAGTTAGTGTGTTCCTCGTGCCAGAGGGAAGGAAGACACTTAGGAAACATCTAACAGATTTGTAGCCCTGTTCATTCTTTAGTATTGCAGAGCTGCCAGAAATGGAAAATGATTTAGCTTATTATATGCATACAATACTCATGATATATTTTTGTTTCTCCTATAAGACTTTTTAGACTGCAAACTTCATGGTTTCTCTTTGTTTCATTAGTGTTTCTGTGTTGCTCATACTAAGAGATGAACCCTATTAAAGATGTATGTAAATCTCATAGACCTGGTTTTACAGCATGTACAGGAATCTGCCTCTCTGAATTGCAAATTTCACATTCTCAATTGCTCACTCAATCCCGGCTACACGTGCACAGCAGGCAGGAATACAGTCTGAGGGGATCTGCCTGTAAGGAAAATCTGCATATGATTGCTGTCTGTGTATGCTCACAGGCTTAACTGCAGTGCTTGTGTTTTCCTTTAAAACCTCCTGAATTGGTCAGTGACGCTTCAGAGTTTATCATCACCTATGCAATCAGTGACTTGTTAACATTTTAAATTCAATATTAACCAACTGCAGAAGTTTAACAGAAGTCAAAATTAATTTCACGATTTTAAGTCAGAAGATGGTTCCTCTTTGTAGGGGGCTGAAGTTTACATAGTATTCAGAAGTATTCAGAAATATCTCAGATAACACAGTGATATACTGTGGAGTACATTTCTGAAAACTTTCTCCTTTCCTTTGACTAGAAAGCCGAGAGTGGTGCCTTGGAAGTGAAGATTTGTTCTTCCATCACTGCTGGCTAATATCACGCTGTTGGTACTAAGCAGACTTGTAAAACACCTTCATTGTCCTCAGTCTTTTTATGGCTTGCCTACTGAAGTAAGCAGCATCTATTCTCCTACAGAACAGTCCAAACAGCAGTGTAGACATATTGCTGTAGAGTAGGGGTTTTAAGCAGTAGTTTTTCTCATCAACACCTTTAACAATGGATGCATAGGATTCACTTTCCAAATCAATCATCAATGTAATTTGCAAAATATGTTGTAGAGTATAAACAAATACAGTAAATTTGCACAACTAATTTTTATATTTTACATATATTGCCAATTTTATCTTGTTTCAAACTACTGCTACGGCCAGACCACTAGAACATGCTGAGAATGGGTTCTGATAGTTTATTTCCTTTACTACCAGTTTCAGCCTTTAAATTTAGAAGAAAGTCAGAACGATTATCTCAGGCACAACAGTTTATATGAGCATCGAGTAAGAACCTGCATTTTTTTTTGTAATGTCTAGCCCTTGTAAAAAATATGAAAGTTTGCACTTGTATTTTTCAGTTGTAAGTGTTTCATCTTTTACAAGATCCTTTGTCTAAATTAAATGTGGTTTTCTTCTAAAAGGTGTGCCTGCTGCTTCTTTGGTAACCCCTGCTGATGTCATCAAGACAAGACTGCAAGTGGCAGCTCGCGCTGGTCAGACAACATACAGTGGAGTTGTTGACTGCTTCAGAAAGATTCTAAGGGAAGAAGGCCCCTCAGCTTTGTGGAAGGGAGCTGGAGGTGAGAAAAAACATTAAGGCTGACCCCAAATCTGCAAATTAGCACTTGCTTTGTTAAGGACTCAAATCAGAGCGGTATTTACAAGGTCTGATTGTGAAAAATGTAACACCTTGTTAAAACTGTTTAGCTTCTCTCCTGAGGAATTGCTATTTGTTTAACACTATGATTTGTAATATTTAACAGCTCGTGTGTTCAGATCTTCACCCCAGTTTGGTGTTACTTTGGTCACTTATGAACTTCTGCAGAGATGGTTATATGTTGATTTTGGAGGCCAGTAAGTCAAGTATTTGCTATTTAGCTTGCACAAAATAACTGCCAGATTTAAAGAAAAAAATGCAAAGTTTTTCATGCATGAAACCCATTAAAACTTGTTGACTTTGAGCACCTGTACTTAAAATTGCAGCATGTAAAAAAATCCCCCTGTCCTTATAATTGAGGGAAACTTACATGCCACTTCTAATCAGATGAGGAGATAAAGAGCCATTTCATATTTATTTCAGTACGCTAATTTGTATTTCCATTGTAGCAAAATAGTTTTGTCCATTTTCCTCGTGACACTGGAAGCTAAAAGAACTTACAAAAGCATCAGTAAAAATGAAACTTCAATTTTGGATTTGATTTAAAATTAAGTAGTGATCTGACCCCATTCACTTCACCATAGGAGTGAATTAATTAGGGTCAGCTTTAAGAGTCTTCCATATTCAGACTAAAGACTTAAGTATTTAAGCCTGAGTAAGTCTATTTAAAGTCCTTTCTTATGATATCTAGACTCACAAAATGACCTTTCTTCTTTGTCCAAACAGCAAACCCATTGGATCAGAATCTACCCCCAAAACACGAATTTCAGATCTTCCTCCTGTTAACCCTGCACACATAGGAGGATACAGACTTGCTACAGCTACGTTTGCTGGTATAGAAAATAAATTTGGTTTATATCTTCCAAAGTTTCGAGCTCCTACCACCACCTCAGCTCAAGCACACGGTAGCAGCTGAATCCTGAAGAGATGTTTCAAATGAACAAAGTGATGGAGTGGAAAGAGTTCACAAGAGTACTGCTGTATTTTTTTCCAGTCAGCTGCATGTGTTCTAGCTGAACTGAGCTTGCAAATCTAATTGCTCCTTTCAAATATTCATACCTACCTGCATTTATTTATTTACACCCAAGGAACTGATTGAAGCTGTGGTTCTCTGCCTTGTTTTAACCAGTGGCATGAAGCTGTAGCCTAGACTTTGCCTTGCACAGCTTGCATTTAATGTTACTGTACATATTGTACATCTTTGTACAGAGACATCAGGGCATCTATACACATACATTTATATAATGGGTATTGCAGTTCAAAATAGTTTGAAATGTACAGATGTTTTGAAGGTGTTTTGTTAACAATCGTGACAATAAAATGTTTAAAAACGCTTGTGTCAGTTTGCTTCTTTGAATTTATAGGAAGTTGTCCAGTATGATTGTCTTTCCCTCCACAGAGGAAATGTGAAGATGTATTTAATGAATGGACAAGACAGGACACAGTCTCTGCAGGAATGCCCTTCACTGCTAAAGAATTGAAATGCAATGTGCTGTAAGTGTTAGAGAACACAGTAATTAGAGGAGCACATGCCAGTAATTTATTTTGCAGCACTACTTGGTGACAAGGAATTCTCTCAAAATACATGGCAATACTAAATGTGTAATAGATATTACTTCTATGGTAGCATATTCAAAACACAGTGAGAGATTTGCCAGTTACTCAAGAATTTTTACAGGGCTTATAACTCAGAGTGCCTTTTTTTTCCTGAATAGACAACTTGTTGTAAAAAATTGAAAGCATTCTCTCTATTTCTAGATTTTTACCATGTTTTACCATGAGGTTATTCTGTGTGTGGGGGAAACCTACTTCTGTACTATTTTTATATGCAAAACTGATTTTATTTACAGGTGAGTGGAAGTAAAAGGAAAGAGAAAGTGAAAGCTTGAACTATTTCTGGCTTCGTGTCTGCTAGAAGTTCCCCTGGTATAATATTTAAATGCAAAAATGTCAGAGGAAGTAGGGGAGTTTAGATTTCTGCTGTGGAGGAAAATTAGTCCCACCCTCTTTGCAGCCAGAAATGAGATGGGTGGTTTCCAGCCTTGCTTACTGAAGTTTTACACATTTCTTACAGGGTTAAAGATCCTGGAATAGAGCATAGCCAAGTGGTATAAACTGATTTCAGGTTCTGTTTTCTTACTTGGGTGACAGCAGGCCCATCAGGGATTAAGTCAGGTTATGAAGAAATGGCTCTGTAAGAATTAACACAGACCAGCCCTGTCCCAGCTCTAGCCTCTAAGGAAGATAAAAATTGTTTTGGTGTTGAGAAATATTTAGTGAACCAGAGGTTACAATACACTGATCTTGGAAGTTTGATCACTACTCTGCAATATGAATATAGATAACCCCAGTAGAAGGCTTCTTCCTTTATTTGCTGTATTGTGTTTAAGGAATTTCTGGATAGAGACAGGCTTCCAGAACTCTCTCCTGGATCTGTGAATTTTGTCTTGTGCTTTTCTAAATAGACAAAAATGGTGGGGACCCACTGGCATTTAATCTTAGTCACAGCTTGTTGAGTGCCTTGATCAAGGCCTTGGGAGACTTGACAGTGCACAACAGCATTTGTATTTCTTGCAGCTCCAAAACTGGACAGTTTGGCTCCTAGAACCCTCATTTACAGCATCCAGCATCACTTTTAGTCTCAACGTTGCAGGTATGGCTTTTACAACATTTTTAATCTGTACTCAACTGTTCTGTGAGGGACGACCACAAGCAGGAATAAAGACAGAGTAATAATAAATTCAATAACTGAAAATTATTATAAGGTTGAAACTATACAAAATTAATACCATATGACCTGCATGTATGTGAAATAAAGCCTTACCTACTGGATTTCTGAAAACAGAAGTGTGAGGGAAATGTATTACTCAAGGAAAAGTAATGTCAATAAGAATTCCCACAAGAACAACCAACCAAAAATCCCAAGTACCCCCTCCTTCCAAAACCATCAAACCAAAAGACCTTCTGCTTGTTAAGAATTCTTCTGCCTGAAGGTACAAACTAGCCCATGCTGTGCCTGTTCCTACACAGTTCACATGCTGCTCAGCTGAACAGAGCTGCTGTTGTAGGGTTCAGGAGAACACACAGGATAAATGTCTGCAAACTGAGCAGCGTGGCTCAGTTTGGGAGGGACACACACTCTTGAAATGCTAACACCAATGGAAGCCTAAACACATTTTACTTCCAGACCCACCAAAAAAGAAAACTTTCTGAAGACAGAACTGCTGTGTCTCTAGAAGCTGCTCATAATAACAGAACTAAGATAAGGAGAAAGAAAAAGAAAACCCCAAACTAAACAGAAGAGTTAAACAATGAAGAAACAATGACAATACTCCTGGATATGAAAGTGATTAAGAAATATAAACCTATTTCCTATTTTTAAGCATGTAAAAACAACTCTTCTGGCAAAACAATAAGCTTGTAACAGATTAAGAACAAATGTAGAGTGCTAAATTAAAGGCTACAAAACTGATTTAGTGCCTAATTAGTAAAACTCACAGTATTTATTTAAAAAAAAACCCAAAAGAAACAACCCCCCTGCAACCCATCTTGATAGAAAACTTCATAATGTGCTACGAAAGAAAAATAGTAACCTTTAACAGAAATTCCAACTCTTTTGTTTCAAGCCATTAGGAAGTTTTGTTTAAATAAAAGTGTTAAAGATCAATAATAATAATAAAAATCTTTATCTTAGTACAGAAAATTAATAGCAAGTCTGTAGTTAACAGAATGAAAATCATCATGCTATAGAAATCAAGTTTAAGTCTAGTTCCTTATTCTTTGGAAAAGAAAAATTTGCTAACAGTTTTGCTATTGGCCAATTACCATGGCAGTAAGGGGTGGCTGGGGGTAGAAAACAAGCTTGTGATGAGTGTAAAACAAGAGGATCAGCTCCCAGAAACTTTAAACTACTGCAGGGACACAGATTAGAGGTCAGGGCAGCTGACAAGTGCTTGTATAGTATTTATTTACCAATCAGTCTTACCTTTTAATGCACCAATTCAAACAAAAGGAAATTGGTATTAAATATGGATTTCATTAATTCAGGTCTGATTATCACGTAAGTTTGTAACTACAGACAAATTTTTATTCACATACATTAGCCACTACCAGAGTCTGAGGCTTATCTATATATAAACAATGAAACTTGGAACATATGCATGCATATCATGGGTAATTTGAAGAGTTCAAATTTAAAGAATGCTTCAGAGATTTACTACCTATTGAAGCTTAGTCTGTAATACAGAAAGTTTCAGGAGCAGAACTTTTACTTTTCAGAAGGATACTGTTTCAGATTGGACCTTACAGAAGCCAAGTAGCAAATTTATACCAGGTTAGTAGTGTTTCAGCAAAAGAAGATCTTGCAAAGTCCAGGTTAACTGTATTAAAAGTTACACAAATCCAAGAATGTGCTTGTAATTTATCTATAAAACATAACAATGCAAGATCTGATTTTCAGTGATGCTAATACATTTCGAAGTCCATTGCTGAATCCACACTCCTCCCGTGGGCTGTGATGAGCAGCGGCACTGCCGGGAGCGGCCTCGGCGCGCGGGGAGGGCTCTATGCCGGGATGCGGGCGGCAGCCTCCTCCTCGGCGTCCGCTCTGTTGGCGTTGATTTCCGCCAGCGTCCGCCCAAAGCGCGGCCACTCGTCCCCGCGGGGCACGGCGATTTGCTGGGACACAGACAGCGTTACTGAGACCTCCTGAGCTCACACTGATCGGCACAGCACGGCACTCATGTTCAGAACAGGTGCCAGTAGGCAAGCTTGCCTGGATTTTAGTGTAAGCGTCAAACGCTCTAACTAACAAAAGAAGCAGAATTTGAGACTCCTGCACTGAAGTATCAAATATTATATAACCGTGTGCTATGTAGCTCCACCTGAGAGACTGCCTTCAAAGGGAATACTAATGCTACATCTTCATCCCATCAATTAGTCATGTACTACTGCAGTACACATACTTGCAGTAGCAACAGCTTCCCTGTAAGAACAAAATCAAGGCTACTCCACTGCAAAATTTTTTGTTCAATATTTCTCAAGCTAGGATCAGAATTTACATATGCCACACTTACAGAGAAGATAAAATTTCTATTAAAAAAAACATGCATTCTTATTTCACCAGCCTTACAGTAAAGCTTTTTCTTTTGACTGGATGACAGCATGCTAAAAAGTTACGCTAGAACACCTTAAATAAAACACTACTAGGAAATATTAATTCAAAAATACAAATTCAACCTAATTATTATTCCTATAATGACAGGAGAAAAAAACAAAAGGCAAGCACCTAAATAAATAAACCCAAGTGTTTTGCAATATACTTTGCACAATCCATGACATACATACCTCTCCCACGTCATATATAACTATTTGTCCCTCTGAATCACCTACAGCAATCTCTCTCCCAGAATGTGTCCATCTCACACGGTTCAGAGCAGGATTGCCCTCCACGGTGATGCTTGCAGTAGGCACCTGTACCAGTTTGAAACACATTGCCAAAAATGCATCAGGTTTCCATGAGCTAGAGATTACAGAACACTCCTAGCCCATCTGTGCTGCATCAAAAGAAGTGCCCAACACTTCAACCAGTGCATGGTATGCAGATCAAAGGCATTGTTCACAATACAAAGACCTCAGTGGCCTGAAGCTATCACCAGTGCCATGACCAAAACAACACATCTGTCCCTTGGCCACAGTACAAACATCTGCTATCAAAAGGCACATCTGCACTCTTCTTGTGGGACAGGAGGCACAGACACGCCTTCAGGCAGTGACGAGGCACCCTGGGATCTCAGGAAGATTATGACAGAGGGCAGGGATGAAATCAGCTGCTTTGGCAGGTCAAGCCCTACCCAAAAGGCTAGAACAGGTAATTCCAATTTAAAGCCACAGGCTGACATATGGTCCTATAACTTTCTTCACTATGTAGTTTTCAGATGGTAAAATTTAAGTACTAAGTATCTGTCAGGTTTCTCCTCTGATGTACCTCCAGCATGTCTTGGAAAAGGTTTCTGTTATAATGAAGTTGATAACCCACACCAGTTTTTTTTGTTGAAAACCAAACATTCCATCCACTAAGTTAGAAACAAATGGCACTTCCACTGCAGTATTACTGTGGCAACAGGAACACGGTGGTGTGTGCTAACAGGTTTGTTCACACTGTTAAGCTGCAGGCTGACAAGGCCTCAGGGTGGGAGGTCTATAATCACTTCACAACATGGATCAGTGTTACACCAAAAGATGTTTTGCTGTCTTGTTATAGGTAAAACCATTTAATTACTGCTGTTATTCGTTAAGAGGAGTAATTTGTAACCCTGTAATCAACGAATGCTATCTACTACACAGAAACTACTGGAACTACAGAATATTTAAAAACAACAACAAAAAAACAAGCTATGGTAAAAAAAAGCCTTAAACTATGGTCAACACCTGACATTTTTTTAAGAGTACAAACAATTTCCCAGCTGCATTTGACTGTTAACCTGACTTCTCACCTCAGTATCATTGTTGAGATTCCACAGGTCAAGCCTGCCCATCCCATCCACACAGGCAAACAAGGCAGGGTGAGTTGGAGACCACATCACATCATAAACATAATCTGAATTGTCTTCAAAGGAGTAGAGAGGTTTGTTATTCTGAAAAGCAAAGATAACAATGAGATACCCAAACCCTACATTTCAAAATTATAAAACTAACAGGTAAAGCAAAATACAGAACTTCAACAGTATTACCAGTAATAAGTAAAAAGTGATTTGCTTTAAAAAAAAGTCACTGCAAAAATCAGCCAAAACCTAATGCTTTTTATTATTAAAGGTGTGCTTTCCAAAGCATGCAGCCATTTTGCTGGCTGCTACTATTAAAAAAAAAACAAAACAGTATCAAGCCAATTGTAAATTGTAAATTTAATGCTTTAAGAATCTTGTAAACCAAGCCAATGATAATTCAGTGGCTATTACTCAGAGATTTTAACTCTGATTCCTCTGCTTTGCATTCCTCAGGGCATCAGACTAACTGAGCAAGAAGTAATTCTGGCAATGGAAATGGCAGATATTTCAGCTGTGAGACTCATCAAGTTTAACTGACATTAGTTTTGGTGCTGTCCCTTAGTCCTCCACAAAATTGTAGCAAAACATTTGCCTTATGAATATATGAGGTAACTGACTTTATAACATGATTTACATTTGATTACATTGTAATCATTGTTGAAAACAAAGGGCAAAAGGTTGAAAAGAATGGATCAGAAATATACAAATGATGTACAAGCTGAAAGCGAAGTTTTATGCTGTTAATCTTAGTTCTACTCATCAGCTGTCTCTTCTGTGCAGGACTGCAGCTAAGAATCTCTGCAGGATTGCAGCAAAGAACCTCAGACCTTCACACAATTTAACTTCAGGTTTGTGAACTTCCTTAAGTGGCTTAAATTATAGCACCACCTTGTGTCAAGGGCTATGAAGAAAACCACTGAACTATCTAAGTTACCTTCGTTGTCCAAAGCTTTACTGTCCAGTCAAAAGAAGAGGTGACAAAAAGATGTGAGAAGTCTACAGGTCCAACTGCTGCATGGCAGTTGATACCTGTGATTGGTCCCTGGTGTCCTTCAAACATCTCACTGATTCCAGCTTTGCTGTTTCAGAATATACAACCAAGGTTAATTGATTTGGAAACCAAACACTGAAATGCAATTTAACAACAGCCACAAGAAGATTTTGCTGCCTTATATGGATGTTACCCCACTGCAAAAGGCTTCACCACAGCAGCATCACAGAAGACCAGGCTTGAAAACAGACCTTAAGTTCAATATGTATTTCTACTACCTCTAAGTGCCAAAACACATCCTAGGGACAGGAGACTCATCCAGGTACCAGTCCACACATCTAAGTGCGTTGTCCTCCAAGCAATAGCTACAACTTCAATTCATACAACAAACAAAATCCAGTCTCAGGAATAAGCATAAAACTCCCATTAAATTAAGAGAAGTTGCATATACTTTAGGGGCACCAGGTTCAGACAAACCAGTAACAATATATCCCTAACAGCCTCCTATCAGGGGTGATGAAAAAGGAGGGAAACAGATGGGAAGGATGTTACACAAAAGTGATACAATTTTGGGTATTTTGGAACCAAAAAGCTGTGCAGCAAGGCAATGTGTATTTGAGATGAAACCTGGACACTGAATTGTATTTAAGAAAGCAATTGATAAGATACAGTCAGACAATTTCAAAATAGATTGAACAGCAGGAGAACAGCTAGCCAATTTAAGATTTGTGCGTGATGTTACTGTACAATTATCTACGAAACCGATACGAAGTTTGGAATGTTCTGCTACAATTCAAATGAATAAAACCACAGTGACCTACGCTGTCCTCATCAACACAAACAACGCATAATACCAATTTAATATTCCAACCATTTCTGTTTTTAATGAAGCTCTTAATCAGGAAAAAGTGCACTGGAATTCAGACAGATACTCTGAACTCCTTCAGTGCAAAGGAGAAAGTATGAAGTTCAAAAAAATTTTGAGTGTAAAGCATACAGGAACTCATCCTTTCACTATCTTTATTTCATTGGAAGAATTAAAGTTTGTATTCACCTGCCATGACGGCACGCAGTGTACACTGAGCCTTCTTCACTGCCAACGACAAAGTTGTTGACATCTCCAATAGGAAAAGACATGCAGGTAACAGCCACAGCCTTGGACTGTTTGTGAACCAGCTCCATGCTATCCTGTAGTGAAAATAGCAGCAACTTACTTCATAAAAGAAATATTAACACCTACAAAATCTTCTAGATTTCACAACAGAAGGTTTTTTTTTTCATTTTATTTTGGATAGATTGGGCAGGAACAAGGAAGCTTTCTACTACATTTGTGTTCACCACTAACACAAGTACACCAAGACTGTACAAAAGAAACAATGGAAAATATCTGATTCCACAGGTGGGGAAATAGCTTGATATTTGATAAAGTATCTTAATTCTATGTGTTGGGAAAATGTTGATTAATGTTTATTAGATCAACTGAATTTTTTATAAAATGTTAATCTAGAATAGTTACTATACATATATGTATCAATCAAAAGTTATCTTACCTGTGGTTGGGAAAGCATATCCAGACTCCAAGAGCATATTTTCCCATCAGTTGAGATACTAATCAAATTATGAGCATTCTGGGTCCCAACAACATTTACGCAGTACACTGGGTGCTAAGAAACAAAATATCAGAGAAGAATTTAGAATAACTAGTTCTAATATAATTAACGTACAGTAAAATATACAACTTCACCATTTGAAAAAGCACAAAAGATTGATCCCAATCAAAAGTACAAATGATGCTCCCCTGTAAAACTGATACTTGTTTTTCTGACACTCTGATTTTTATGAATAGCTTGGCTCATAAGTGCCAAAATATAGACATAGACATTTAAGCATTGCCAATCAAGTGCACTGGACAGAATTTCCTAGACATTAAACACATCTCAACAGGGCCCAGTCCTTGGAGATATTTCACCTCCTACCGTGTGAGCAGCAGCTGAGAGTGGTGTTCTC
The DNA here is from genome assembly GCA_024734555.1 of Trochalopteron elliotii. Lineage (NCBI taxonomy): Eukaryota > Metazoa > Chordata > Aves > Passeriformes > Leiothrichidae > Trochalopteron > Trochalopteron elliotii. The sequence continues at coordinate 11,703,441 of JANPWX010000011.1, read as the reverse complement.
TGCACCGGGGTTCTCTTATTGCTGCGATTATCCCACAGCACTATCTGGCCCGAGTACGTGCCACCAACCACCAGATTGGGATGAAATTTTGCAAATGTAGCTGACATCACTGCAGACTGAAAGGAAGGAAAACAAACAAAATATAAGAACTATCATTCCTTAGTCTAAAACTAAAGGGAATGAGGCCAAATATCAGAACAACTTCTCTGCCAAAATTTATTTGGTACATTATTTCACTGCCCAGTTACTTAAGGATTCACCCACCCTTTGTCACCCCTCAACAGTCTTTTTGTTTCAATTTATAGCTATAAAATAAAGTTTTCCTCCTCTTTTCTTTCACATGCATACATCTGTATTCCTCCTAGCATAGTTTATTGGCAAAAGAAGGCCCAGTAACACACAAGATTTTAATAATGTTTTGCCATATTCTGTAGTGATTACTTCTTAGAGAATGTAGAAATACATTTTGATATAACAGAGCTACTTTTGCAATCTGGGCTTTGACAGTAATGTGACAACATGAGGTTAAATTTTGATTCAACTGTGTAATTTTCCAAAATGATGGGAAAAACGTGGATATCTTGGGCTTGGCATAATAAAAGAGATTTGCATGTTTTTATCTTTCAGAAAACTACTAGAAAACCTCCATCTGCCTTTTTCTTGATGCATACATTTCTAGTTTTCATCCTCGTCCCATTTCCTCAGGCTGCCTTCATTTTATTCAGTGAACTAAGCTGTAGTATACACTCCCACTCAAGCCCCTTACACACAAACCTCTGTGGTTCAACCACTACACAAAAAAGCTTTCCTGTTCTTTAAACAGGAAAAAAAAAGGGAGTTCTCAAACAAGACTGAATTCTGAATGATGTCAGAAATTCTGAAACAGAATAATATTTCTCAGCTGAAGTCTCTAGCTATCAACATTTGTTGGCAAATAAATGTGGTTAAAGCCCAACGAAATTATTATATTGACAAATACAAAGAAGGTACTTGTCCAAATTCATCAACAAAATCCCTCCCAAGACAGAATCATACCTGGCAGTGAAAGACATACTCTGGGGTAGTTTTCTTGTACTTCATATTCCATACAAGAGCCACCCCATCAGGCTCGTGAGGCGCATCCTCATTGTTGTTGTAAGAGGCTACAAGTAATTCTGGATACTGCATGGTAAGAGAAAAAGAGTCAAAGTAAGCAAGCTAACTGGCTAATGGTCCAGATAATCCTAGAATCTTTGTTTTCTTTTGCCAAAATAGGGTTAAAAAAAACTTCTTGCATTATCGAGGCATGAAAAATTGTCAGTTAAAACTGCAATTGTTGCTAATTTAGCTCCTAAACCAGCATTAACATACACATTAATCTGGTTCTCTGCTCATAACTTTCTTTTAACTCTAAAAGCCATTGCTTTTAAGTGAGCTTTCTTTTTAGTGAAGCTGAGTTACCTCTACAAAGCAGTCCATAAACCAAAACCAACTTTCTTCACAATACGGACCTTTTGCTACCTTTCACAAAAGATTAACAGCTCTGTCTACTTTTTGCAAACCATGGAGCACTTAAGGAACACATTTAGAAATACAGCCTGTATCAGCTGTGCTTTTATGGGAATCAAATGCAGGGAACTACAACAATTTACAAAGTCAACTATTTACTTGAAGCATTATGTTTTACCTGAGATGACCAGTCCAGACAACTGACAACGCGATGCTTTGACCAACGTTCATCAAAAAACTGCCTGTTTAAGGACAGTTTTGCTCCTGCTTGAATTTCTCTATAAAGACAATTAGGAGATACTAATCTTAGATCACTTTTTCAATTAAAAATATTGAAAATTCACAGAAAAGCATTTAACATTCACATTACCCTTCTTTGTCCTCTAGGTCTCTTCCACTGTAATCAAAGAAAATGTTGATTTGCTCAGAAAGGGCTCTTTCAACAATCCTTGTGGAGTGGTCAAAAAAACTTAAAAATTCTTCAGAATGCAAAATTTGTTGCTTTTCCTCCTCTGTGAGCTCATGAGGGGCAGCTGAAAAAAATTTATACAGACATTTTCTGGACTGCATCCTTTCACCAATTCTTTTCAAGAAAGAACAGTATTTACCTTGATTTTTAATATCTTTTGCATTTTATGTTTTGCTGGCTAATTAGTATTTAACAATGAAATTAATTTTAAATTAATGGAACAAAGAGTTAAAAAATGCATTAATGGCTTTCTTTACAGCACACTCAGAATGTCTTGAGGTGAACAGTACCTTCTTCCTCTTCCTCTTTTTTTAGTGTTTTTTCTTCCTCAGGTTCAACTAATGGTTTTGGTGCAACCACATCATCTTCCTCTTCCTCATCTAAGGAGAAACATTATGGTGAGACCGTCAGTGTTTCTAAAGGGGAACAGTAACATTCTAGATGAATCTCAAATAAGCTGATGTAAAATGGTACCATGTAGCTTAAAATGGTTGCATTTGTAAAATGTAGCCCCAAGGATAACATTATCCCAAAGCAAAATACCACTGGAAAACTGTCTCCACCTCAGTATCAGTTGCACTGAGTTATGTAGTTGCATAAACTGAAATAAGACACGCAGGAAATTTTAAAGAATCCAAAGTGGAAATCTATCTTACAGGCATTTATGATTCCACACAGAACCATGCGGTGCATGCATGTTCTGTGGAACACACTGACACATTAATGCTGCGGAATAAAGAAAAATCAAATGTCTAAAATAGTCTACAGAGCAGCTGCTTACTTGTGATCTGAAAGCATCAGTCTAATGGGTCTGCACATGGCATGAAGATGGCTTACATTAGCTTTCAGGTTGCTATTCTGAGAGGCAAATTTTGCTAAAGATAATAGCAGAGAGATTACATTTTTTCTGTCATTCTAGATGCAAGTCTCATTATCGGTATCATGTTTGGCAATGAGAACTTTACAGGAAAATGTGTTTTCCCTAATTGCAATGAATAAGATAAAATGTTAATGTTCAGGAATACTGACAAGTCTTACAGCACTTTCTGCATTTCTACATTTTATTCTTTGAATATTGTAAACCAGAAAATACCTTTAAATTACTTAGAATTGTGGGATACGCTGGCTTTTCTTCATCCACTTTCTAGAATAAGCTTGTGAAAAGACTTGTTTTTATTGGTTAAACAGCTACGTCATCTGCTTATAAGGGAATGGCAGCAGGAGACTGCTGCATGCCTCATCACAAGTAATGAGACAGTATTCAACAGGGACTAGGCTTGTTTGTTGCAGCCATCTCCCTGACCCATGTTCAAAGTTATCCAACACAAAAAGTGAAAAAACAAAATCCACATGCATGCACACAAAAAGAGTTTAAAAAAAAGGGGTGGTCAAGGGATGGGAAGCAGCTGCCAAGCCATGGTCCCAGCAGCCAGGCCAGCTGACTAGATAGCAACAACCAGATGGTACTGCAAGGATTGTCTCTCTGCTATGAGGTGGCAATGGGATGGCACAACATTTTTCTGCCTGACTGCTTCCAATCATGTCTTTCCCCAATGGCAAGCCTGTGCAATTACCAGCACTCCAGGAGGTCTACAGACAAGCCTTTACCCTGCAAACAAAATACAGCTTGTAGGCCATACCAGCTGCCAAACCACACACATAGTGATAGGTTTAAAGAGGTCTGAAAATCTTTCTAACTCCATAGTATAGGCAATAAAAATATAACTGTACCTGCAGGAAAGAAAGCTTTAAATGACACTGTATAATGCACACAATAATACAAACTCCAACTTAATCAAAATGATAATGACGTATGCCAATCCTACATTACTTGAAATTGAGCGATTTTTATGTTCTGACAAGTTTACAGAACTAGGATAAATGGCATGAATGATTTCAATATATGCTCATACTTTTGAACCAAATGGTGAAGGTTAAAATCTTTCCTTTCAAGGGCCTCAATCAGCCACAAAGGAAAACAGTAATCACTGTCTTTTCAGCCAGCCCAACTGCATTTGTCAGCCCTTTCTCCGTCAATGCAGCCAGAGCAATCAACCTGCCAAACATTCAGAATGGAAAAACAATCTGAAAATACAGGGTATAATGCACCTGCCAGTGAAAATGGCCATTTCAAGAAAAGCTAGTGATCTCAGTGACCCTGCTGAGGAGGCGGTGGTGCAAAGGGGAAAGAACCCGTAAAAGAATTCTTAGTGATCTCCACTCTCTTGCACATTGACACTTCCTTACAAAGCATGCCAATTACAGCTTTTGTGCTACTTAAAAAAAATGAAAGCTTTTTTGGGCAAAATAATCACGCTAAGAAACAGAAAGACACTGCTCCTTTTTCGATGGATCCGCACGCACAGCGGACTGGTAACCTGAAAACTGGGTAACTTGTGGCCATTCCAAAGAAGGGAATTCTTCATGTCAAATAACTACAGGTGTGAACAATGATTAATCAAAAAACGTAATATGAGTTAACACACAACTTTGAGAACAACACATACGGGATCACATATTCAAATTACAACCACTTGTAAAAATCCCCCTCTTTCTGGCTCTGCCAATCAATCTTGCAGAATTAAATGATGCCTTCGAATTTAGAAATTTGCTTTTGGGTCACCCTGGATACATTATTCTAGCTTTGAAAGTCTCAAATTAGAAATTTCAGCCCAACCCCCCATTAGTCATACTACACTGATTCTAAGTACCATTTTCAGTGACAGGAGTCAAATTCTTGTCAACTGTAGATGGTCAACCCCTTAGTGCTATATGACCTTCTAATCTACATATTTTATTCAGAAGATCATATAGTTGATTGCTCCTGCCTTTTAATGTTTGAAACATAAATGGCATATATTATACAGAGCTCTAAATTCCTTCATAGTACTTTCACTGCATACAGCCAGCTGATATTACTGCATTTAAATGCAGGATACAGCACTTATTTTAATATTCTCAAAGTATCAGACTTGAAATTGAACATGTCATCTCATTGATTTATCTGTAACTGCATAAATCTTAAACCATCTCTCTAAAGAAGAGTCACATGCAAACTTTCTTATTAAGGGATCTGGAGAAAAAAAACCCAAAATAAATTTAAATATCCCCACATATACAGGTTCTAGACCTCATTATCCAATACTAGGATGCTTTCTATTCCAAACCCAGGAAGCTTTCTCACAATTTACAAAAAAAGGCACCATTAAGCTACTGGACTAAAAAACAAGGTAAGTAATGTTTGTTTTAATTAGTTTTCCTGTCTCTTCTTCATCTTGAATTTATTTAATAGCAGGCCAGATGCCAGAAATTGCAAGGAATTAGCATAACAATAACACAGCACCCAGCAAACATTGAACACACTATTTCCGAGAAAGTTCCAGTCTAGTAAGTCAAGAACCCACGATACTGTCATGCACTGCATTTATCTCAGGTCAGCTACCTAAATTTGAAACATTAAGGGCACTCCCTAACTGCATCCACCTTATTCATTATTGACTGTACCTACTGGCATTTTAAGCCACTTCAATTGTCAGTGTACCAAATATGATTTCAAATTAAAAAAAGGCTGCAGAAACTTGGGAAAGTCACAGGGCCATGAAGACAGGAAATGGGACTCTGTGTCACATCAACATATTGATGAATATTCATTATAACATGCTAAGGGATTAACTCCATGTTGTTTCTGACAGGCAATCAGGGGATCTAAGGTTACAAACTGAGCAGTAAAGTAGCTCCTATTTTTATGCAATCTTTAATAGCAACAAATGTCTTGCCAATGAATGCTAAAATAGATTTAATGAACCACTGAATTTTTACTTTGAGTTAACATCAAAATTGTGATATATTTTGGCATGACAGAAAGAAAAGCAGTGCTGTAAATTAGGCTGCACCTAGCAATAACACTGTAGAGTGTAGTTCCAGTTGTCTGAGCAATCTGTTGCTACAGAGTAGGTTAATCAAAGTTAAATCATCTGTGAAATGGGTGGCTTTTGTTAAGCCGAATGTCTTCACATCAAGTTTTCCTATCTGTATTTCTGTACATTTAAGGCATGTACTAGATAATATAGAATCACAGAATATTCTGAGTTGGAAGGGATCCACAAGGATCATACATGAATATACAATTGTCTGTCGTTTCTTTAAAAAATATTAAAATGCATAAATCCTGCACTGATTGTACCAGCATCCAAGAAGCAAATCCTATACATCATATTTTTATTACTCTGCTTAATAATTTAATTCTGGGTCCTGGGGATGTTGGCAGACAATTATTCCTCAAAGAGTGGAGTTAATGCAATAATACTGTCTGCAGCCAGCTGTGATTGCACATGCACAGTATTGTACAACAGCACTAAGTAGCAAATACCCAGTTAGTCCTGGAAAGCCTTAATTGTGACAGCTGAGCAAAATCATATTCCCCTATACACCCATCTTTCTTTGCATTAACTGATTTCTAGGAGAGATCCCAATTTTATTGTTTTATAATATATAAGAATCAATCTTTCTACAGGCAGTTTCTCAAATACTTTGAGATCATAATAAATCAACATATTAGTACTGCAATAAAATAATGGAAGTTGTGAGAACTCTTAGAAAACTAAATGCCTTCATCTCCTAAGGAAGCTGAGACATTTCAAAATTAATTTAACTGTTACATGAATCCAAAATAGGCATTTCCAAATGCCAAGTTTTATTTGAAGACATGAAGTCTCTCCTATTTAACTCACTTAATATGTGTTGCCACAAATACTTCCATAATAACTAGAAATGGTTTTAATCTAAAACTAGTTTACTTCTACTTCCTATCTGTCCCACCAGGCAGACTGGCTGCAGTTTGAATGTTTCCTAATTCAGGTTACAGGGTAACTGCATAACTACATAACCACTGTAGCACACAGAACTGGAACAAAGAACTATTTAGTTTCATGATTTCCTGGGTTTGTTGGTTTTATTTCATGTGCTGTCCCCCCCACCAAATCAAGTGTTAGCACAAGTGGACCTGAAGAAGCAGAATGACTGCAGAGCATATCTAATAAAACTGCTTCTGTTTTCCTTATTCAAAAGCACAGCTCCAACAGCATTTTAAAATCTCAAAATATATTATGAAGGGTCCAGTTCACTTCACTTTATAAGCTGGGAACACTGAGCTAACCTAGCTCAGATGCAACTTGCTGCTGGATAAGGAAGCTGCTGCAGGTGTAAGTTCAGTTGCAAGCTCCACTTTCAAGTGTACTTTGCAAGGTTATTTTTGTTTACAGTAGATGCACTCAGATAAGAACAACTCAGACTGTGAGATGAAATAAGAATCAATAAGATATAATTAACAGAATTTAAATTTATCTAATTGCACCCTGTAAATTCAGCATGTTGCTTTTGTCAATTGTTTTAAAGAGTTTTAAAATTTTCTTTTCCCAAGGAAAATCTCTTACCTAGTGACTCCTTTTTTGAATGCAGCATGATTTATTATTTTTTTTAAACCTACATCCTATTTCAGATATCATTGCAAAATGGGAACATACAGCTTTGTTATTAATGTATTCAGGTGGTCTTAAGATAAATCTTAAAAAGATCTTCCATACTGAAGTAATGAAAAGACACCTGTGAATTTTGTGAAGCACATGAAATAAATATATTTTTAAAAATTATGATGGCCCTCAAGAAATCAGTATTTGTAAGGTGGAACAGATCAGGAGACAATACAGGCATTGAGATGCTTTCTGGTAAATGCAGAAATAGAGATGACCACTGTTCCACTACAGCAAACCTCAACTACAGCCTATCTACTGTGAAACTCAAGATCATACAATCCCAAGCAATTTCCACTGTCAGCAGGCAACAGAAGTAGAACTCTTGAAGTACATAAACTGTGACCTAAGTCTTCAGATTCCTTGAACCTGACAGAGAGGAGGAAAAAAGACTGGAGGGATTAGAGAAAGGAAATGTTGAGGGCATGGGAGAAATGAAAGCAGGAAAACCCCAAACACCCACCTGTGCAGGGATACAGATAAAAAGAACAGAAAAGAAACACAGAAAAATCATATCCTCTGGCTCACTGAATAATTAGATTTGAAAGATATATCCTTGCATAAACACCCAAAAGTTCACCAAAGAGCAGGAAAATGCAAAGTTATGAATGTAGAAGTAGGTCCTAAATTTGCTAACATAGATACAAAGTCAGTCATATTAAACAACTGAGAGATTTTGTTGTAGAACTACACATAAGCTATGTCAAGGCTAACACTTTCATTTGCAGATAAATTCAAGTGTCTCAAGCATTGAAAAGCAAATCAGCTAGCCAACCATATTTTCTTCTGAAAAAAAGTTATTTTTTGAAAAGCAAACAAGTCATGACTGAAAGAAAACTTGTGTTCAATTGCTGAAAACAGAAACTGCATAAGTTATAGATAAATTAGTTCCTTCTTCTAAAATTCAAAGTACAAGCTTCAAGTATAAAAAATTAAATTATTAAGTAGTAAGGGGGTTAATTGCTAAGTTTGTTGTAGGATAGACAGTCTTCAAGTAAGTTCAGAGAATGTTAGGTGTTGGAAGGGACTTGAAAGATGATCTAATTCCAAGCCCCCTCCCATGGGCAGGGGTACCTTCCACTAGATCAGACTGCTCAAAGCCCCATCCAGCCTGGCCTTGAACACATGCAGGGATGGGGCAACCACAGCTTCTCTGGGCAACCTGTGCCAGTGCCTCACCACCCACAAAGTAAAGAATTTCCTCCTGATATCTATTCTAATCTCTTCCAGTATAAAGCCATTGCCCCTTGTCCAAGGTCCCTTGTGCAAGGTCCCTCTCCAGAGCTGGATGCAGCACTCCAGGAGCAGAGGAGAGGGGCAGGATCCCCTCCCTTGACCTGCTGGGGACGCTGTTGAGGATGCAGCCCAGGATAAGTTTGGCTTTCTTTTGGGCCACTTCTTGAGCTTGTCCAGATCCCTCTGGGTGGCATCCCATTTTTCAGGCATGTTAACTATCCCACTCAGCTGGGTGTCACCCACAGATGTGCTGAGGGTGCACTCCATCCCTCTGTATGTCAGTGATGAACAAAACAAGTAACACTGTTCCCAGTACGGACCCCTGAGGGACACCACTTGTCACTGATGTACACCAGGACTCTGAGCCACCGACCTCTGGGTGCAACCATTCAACCAGTTCCTGATCACCCAACAGTCTACCCATCAAATCCATCTCTGTCCAATTTAGAGAGAAGGATGTTGGGGGGGATCATGTCAAAGGCTTTACAGAAATCCCAACAGAAGCTGTGTACACTTCCCTTGTCCACTGATACAGTCACTCCACTGTAGAAGGCCACTAGGTTGGTCAGGCAGGAGTTGCCTTTGTTAAAGCCATGCCAGTACCTCAAATCACTTCCCTGTTCTCCATGTGCCAAGTTATGTGTGGATTCTTAAATGTCACAAATGCAAAATACATCCCATTTATTTATCAGCTGTCAGCTAATTAAGCAACTCTGTGTTTAATCTGAACATTTACTAGGAGTGTGAAAGTACCACATATTAGTAGCAAGAGTGATGTTAACAGAGATGCAGAATGACAATAACAGTTAAGCAAAACCTACAAAAACTTAGTAATAGAATTCATATAAATTATCTCACATATCAACCTTCATTTACCTCATTAAGTTTCAAGGTCACAAGTGCTAGTTGTAATTCAGCCAGTCATCATTATTATATTAAAAGAAACCAAAAATAACTTAATAGAAACAAATTAACCATTCACCTTCCTTGGGCTGAGTCATAACAGGTGTCTGTGTCTCCTTTGTGTAGGTAACAATTTCTCGAGGAGGAAAGTCAACTTGTGTAATTTTGGCCATTCCAAGTTTAACAGGTCCACGTCTAAATAAAATTAATTTAAAAATCAGAAAAAGCATTTAATTTTTTTATTCCACATTTTGCCTAGAATAATACCCAAATCATTATGTCACAGCACCGCTTAGTCAAACTTAAATCAAACTCTGAACAAGTCACACAATTATGACTACTCTTTTATCATTATTATTTTAAATCAGCAACTATTTATACATCTGTGACAAAAAGGAAGATGTGCACACACAAATATCTGCACATTGGGATATAATTTTAAATTTTTGCTCTTTGTGCTTGACCAGAATACTGCCACATATATGATATATCTATATTATCAGGGGTACAGATCACAGGTCATGTTTGTACAGCAACAGTTCTAGGATTATAAAGTTTGAAAATCAACTTAGTTATACTGAAGGAAAAAGCACTTCCTAGTATTTTAACTTTGCTGCCCCTTTTTGTCCACCTCTAAAACACTATCTAGAATGCAGAACTGCCAGGCTGACCTGAAACTCACACTGACAAATGATTTATCCATAATGCATTGTTTCAGAAAACAATACTGAAAACCTCTGAGCTTTCTGACTTTAATAGAGGTAGAAATAGCTAGCATCATACACCACATAATATATTCCAAAACATGCACAACATTAATTCAGTCACTGTAGCCTTCTGTAAAACCTAATTGCAGTATGTACGGTAATAATACTGCAATGATCCAACAATTTACCTATATCAGATTTAGTTTCTTATTATCCACTCCTCTCCTTAAAAGCAGAAGAGTAACTCCTTTTGAAAGGTTTTGGTGAGCAGAATCATAATAACACACAATACAGGTTTTAGTGCTTATAATGAGCTACAGCTTTTATAAAGATATTTTTAAGAAAAGATAGGAGTTGCTCTGTTTTTAAATAGTCATGCTAACCATTTTATTTTAAATAAATGACTTCTTAAAGTCTACATTTTGTCAAAGGAAGACTCTAAGAAAACAAAACTTATTTGTGTTTATTAGAAATAAGCATCTAATGTATATTAAACTATATAAAAATTTCCCACTGCAAGCAAACCATGCTGAGTCTACGGACAGCGAATTTCTATTACTTACAAAACAGTTTCTTAACAACAATGACTACAAGTCTTAAAGGAAAAAATGCTCATACTTCTTATCCATAAGCACATGAAAGAGGGAATATAAGAAATCTCTGCAATACCCCAGATCGGAATCAGAGTGGAGCTGAAGAACTGATGGATCAGTATCCCAATGCAGCGTCCTGGTACCCCAGGTTGAACAATCATGCAGCATTAGCAAAAAAGGCCAGAGATTAGTGAAGCAAATATACACTATGAAATTCTAAAGTTACAGCAAGCTTATAGTTATTTCATTGTTCATAAGAAACAAGGCAATGCAACATCAGTTAAGGGAAATTCAGCAAACATTCAGTGTAATAACACATGCAGTAAATACAAAAGTTAAGAAGCAGACAGAATTCAGAGCTATTAGCAAAGAATTAAAATATTTTAAAGGTTGAAAATTAAAGGTCTGCAAACAAATGTTGCCTTAATGAAAGGCAAATGAAAGTATTTTAAATACTGATAAGAACCACTAAAAATTTGAAATTCCTTTTAAAATACATTCAGATTTGTTCAAGTTATATGAAGACAGATTTGTTAACATAACATAAACTTGCCCAGAGCAGTAAATATGTGGAGGAAACTGTCATATTGGTAAAGGAAATGAGTCAACACATAAGCCTTTTGGCAGTGGGGCAAAAAAGCATTTCCACTGGGATAGAGAACTGCTAGAGTTTCCAAGATGTGACATTGCAGTAATTATGGGTTAAGCACTGCCTTGGGCTTGTAAGTGTCATCTGAGTTAGAGCCAACTCCATCTAAGACACTTAAAATCTCTTATAAATTGTGGGCTTTATATTAATAACATGTTTCAAAGTCATGTGGAATAACAAACAGAATGGATCCATTTCAAGTTGTACTAGAAGAAATAGGAAGGGGAAAAATCAATATTCCCTCTACCTTCCTTCTTAGCCTTCATCCCTTCTTCAGGAATGTTCATGTAGTCTGCTGGCTATCAGGCTCAGGCAGAATTTTAGAAACACACTTGTAAGAGATCAGCAGATTAACCTGCATGTTTTTTTCTGACATTCTTGTATGTTATCTGCATTTTTTTAAAATAATGTTTCTGAATAAAAAAATTAAGAAGATGCAATATTTTACTACTATAAGTCAATAAAAGACAATTTTTCATTTTCATACCATACATGGTAACTCTTCTATTGACCAGGTGCAGAATTCCTAAAGCTAAAGCTGAACTGAAAAATATACACACGATGCCATAAAAGCTCATAAATATGGGTGTGCCATGCACGACCTTGTTGCAGTGGAAAGTATGCATTAGGATTATAAATCATAATTTAATTAGGGATCACAAACCCACCATCTTCATATACAGCCAATCAACTGCATCCACAGCAAGAGCTTAATACCCAAATCTCAAAAATCTTTTCACATCTTTTGTGCATCAGAGAACACACCATTTTAGCCTAAAGTTAATTACTTTGAGTATACTTATTCATTAGATCTCTGCTGTCTTTTTTGACCAAAGAGATTCAAGCTTAAGAGTTTAATTTGGTCCCTGAGACTTGAAGCTGGGTATTGCTTATATGTTGTTCAGTCATAAGCAGAACCAAATCACCAAACCAAACTTCATGTTGCAAAGAACACCTTAGCTTCAGATACAGATGCTGCATCACCACAATACCTGTCAAATATTTTCTCAATTTTTTCAATTGTGTTTGAGAGGAACTTGGGGAAAAGGCTATAAACATAAAACTCTCCAACTTCTGCACCTGTTTAACATCTAGCCCTTCATGAGGCAGCTTTCCTGCTTTTAAAGCACTATTTTCACTTCCAAAAGTTGCCTCAGTTGGACCAGGGACAGTCTGTCTTTTAAAACAGTTGAAGCTAACAAGTAGTACAGGAGACAGAGTTAAATATTTCTCAGAGACATTATTTTGAAATAAAGGTAACATTCTAAGATAAAATTCATCCGTAATATATGTACCAAAATGATGCAAAAGACTTTCTTTTATTTTCCAGTTTGTTTTACCTTTAGTTAAATTAATTTATCTACAAGCTTCAGTGAACAAATTTCTTCCACATATGTCCAGATTTCTCTGCATTCAGGCACTTTCCTAACATTTCCTATATCTCTAAAAATATTTTCTGTTTTTAAACTAATTCTATGAAGTATTCACCAGCCTAAAAGTAAACCAGTTGTATTCTTTTCTAGTGTAGGACTCGCACTCTTGACTGAGAAAAAAAAGAGAAAGAACCAGGATCAAACTAGGAAACAAAACTCTCTACTAATGCAAATAAAGCAAGACAGATGAAGTAACAGCAGGAGCACAGTCTGAACGCTGCTCTACTTCTTACTAGAAGAGTTATTGACAAGATTCAGCATCACAGAGGAGGCTTTATAATGTACCTCATATTGGTAGGAGCCACCTGTGAAATGCCACATGTAACACCAAGGGATATCATACAGTTCAACTTTTATGTTCAAAATGTTTGAACTTGTACCAATAAACCAGGATATAGGCATCCATTTACTGGGGGAAGGGAAGAATCCACTGGTGGGAGAACAGGCAAGGGGACCCCAACAGGAATTCCATAATGCCTTCCACTTTAGTTGTATATTCATACCTCCATGCCTTAAAGATCACAGTCCTGAGACAGATTTAAAGTTGGAAAATGCATTGAGCTTTTGAGACTCAGGATATGGGTTTTCTGAAGGCTTCACAAGAAAACGCATGCATTCAACTTTGCACTGCTATGTTTGAGAAGACACAATCAGAGTGCAGTGCACTGATGAGGTGGAAATAAATTTAGTACCCAACGTGGCATTCCATTACAGGTATGCAGCCTACACATACTGTTTCATACTGAATTTAAATTAGGTGTAAATGGAAAGAAAGTATTTTCTTCTAAAAAGTCATCATCAAATACTTCTTGTTTTCTTCTAGTGAACATAAATACACATTTAAATATATCTTTAAAAAGACAATTTAATAAGCAATAAACAACAATTTAAAAGAATTAAAATTTGCTTGCTACTCAATTAAGGAACAATTATATTGGTTAATTAGCACGACAGGCAACCAAGATCATACCTGACCACTGTTAAAAAAAAAGTCTGGGTTCACATCTGCTGCCTGCTGTATTCTCTGTTTTAACTTAATGATTTCTACTTAGAAATAGGCACCACATAACCTTTGTTCAGGTCATTATTACCTTGAATATTTTCAGGTTAAGATGTATATAGTTATGCATGCATAACCCACATGCACACAAGATGTTTCTGCAGTCTTTTTAAAAGATGTTTCAAAGAGGTCTAACCTTTGATTGCTCTTCCAAAACAACTACTCATACAACGACAGTAACTGATAACTGCTGCAGTTACTGTACTTTGACTAAACTTCGTGCACAGTGTATACTTACTAAATATAAAGTACACAAACTTCACTTGCTGAGAGTATCTGACCAATATTAATAGGCAGCTACTGCTCTTATTTGCAGACTGTGCATGGGAAACAGTAGAAATACCCTTTGGAAGTAGTGTTTTCCCACCTGATCACCTATCTATCACCACTTGAAATATTTATCTCACTCTTCTTTAGAGCAGCATGTCTCAAACCATCACGCTCAAAGAAATGATCAAACAGCTGTGACAAGGACTGGCACTGAAAAAAGACAAAAAGAGCTGTGGATGTACTAAGATGGAGTTATATTCTGACAACAAGAGACTGCAAGTGCTGTAGCTGTGCTACACAGATGAAGTAAAATAATGAGAAATGTGGCTCTGAGTAAGGGAAAAATAAAATCAGCAATAATGCAGAGTTTGTAGACAGTATCTTTTATTAGATCAGCTAGGTATGGGAAAAAGCAAATAGCCTATCATCCATACCCATCCTCCTTCAGAAAAAGCTGGGAAGAGCATAGAAGTTAGACTTTCTGAGTTTGTTATTGTCCCAAGACATTCATTTTACTTCAAACTTGCAAGTTAAAACAACTCCACATTAATGTTGGCAACTTCAAATCAGGAAGTATAGCTGCATTTCAAATTTTAAAGTAAAGTATTTCTGCTAAACAGTCACTGTTGATAAGTAGACTCAGACATTGTAACCTCCTATTATTATAATCAAGAAATTAACCTTGATTTCTTTTAAAGCTTAATTATTCAGAATACAAGCACAGAGCAAAGGAAGATGGCAAGGAAAGTGACACACCTGGATCCAACAGCACCATCCCCGGAGTCCTGGCTCCCGGCCTCGCTTGGCGTACTCACGGATTTGGAGGACGGAGAGGTAGGAGGAGGGACTAAATAGTGAAACAGACAGGTATCCGCTGTTACTACTCGCAGGGGTTGCACAGCTTAGGATGTTTGCAAATCAATTAAAAATGAAGTATTAAAAAAAAAAAAGTGATGGCAAACAAAAAAAAAATAAATGGATGAAAATGAACAGTAGAAAGAGAGGGGAAAAGACAATGTTAACAATTCATGCTGGACTTCCATGCAATTGTTGTGTGTTTGGTATTTATGCACTTGGAGCATACAAAGACATGGAGGGGAAGACATTTAGGAGAAAAGGATTTGAAAAAATATTTTTAAACTGAACTTTTGACAAATGATGACACTGATTTTCAAAGGGTAATTTCAACTGACTCATGTTGCTTAAACATAGAAAAGATAGCTGTTAATACAGCTCTGACATTAGTCTTTCTTAAAGATTAGACAATGAATGTGTTTAACTAGCAATGTTATTTCAAAATGCATAATCACTAAACTGTGGACCAAAAACATAGCCGTGTCATACAGCATCCTGTTATTTTTTTCTAGTTTGAATCAAATCAACATAAATCTTGTGTATTACAAAGTTTCTAGTATTAGGTCTTGATAATTACTTTTTTTTTACTTGACAGTAAACAGTCTAGTACCACTATATTTAAACTTCTTAAGTGTCAGTTCATTTTCTGTTTGTAGACTGAGACTGCATTTACCATTTGAAAAGT
The DNA here is from genome assembly GCA_024734555.1 of Trochalopteron elliotii. Classification (NCBI taxonomy): domain Eukaryota; kingdom Metazoa; phylum Chordata; class Aves; order Passeriformes; family Leiothrichidae; genus Trochalopteron; species Trochalopteron elliotii. The sequence goes on along the minus strand of JANPWX010000011.1, from coordinate 11,687,565 downwards.
AACATGCTTTCTGGATGTGATACATAGTGAATGATACCATGCAATCTGATACAAATACAAAGCTACTTTGGTATTTCTTTTAACTTTTCCTTTTAGAAATGGTGGTTTTTAAATGAAACTTAGGGTTTAAAAACAAGAATCAACGGATGTTTTGAAGTTCCCTATATGCTTATCTTTTCAGCAATATGTAAAGCATTCACTGCTTAGAAACCCCTAAAAAAACCCTTGAATCAACTGAACACAAATTATTTATATAAACTGCTGTCTACTCTGTCAGTGGTTAAGCATGGGAGAACTTTGAATTTAGGTCTGCAAGATTTCTACAGAATTTCTTGAAATCACAAGTATATTCTGAATTCTAAAGAATTTTTCTACCCCATCTCAAAACAGAGACATGGTTCTGACTGACGAAAATTCTCCCTTAATTTTACCAAAGTAACAGCGAATTCTTCAATTTACTAAAATTTCATTCCTCCGAGGGGAGAGACCTTTTTCTTAGGTCTTGAGTTGTATTTCAGAAATTCATACTACACACATTTAGACTTCATACTTCTATAACTGAGGGGCATGTAAGAATATATAAATTCTTCAACTCATCCTGGCCCTGCACAGGTTACTCTGGAGCAGAGGAGCTGCCCCAGCCCTGTGCTTTGCCATCTGTGCATTTTCAGGACATGGTGACGTCGCGGCCCCAGCGCCACTCGCAGGGCCCAGGGCTGGGGCTGCAGCGCTCTCTTGTGGGGAAAGCGATTCTTGGGAAACCCTTCCCAAAACTGAGGGGAGTCCCCCTGCAATAGTCTTACGAAAAGACCACATGGAATTTCACCTACCCCAGAAGATTAAACTATAAAATCTTTTTGAAAATGATTCTGGTTCACTAACTTAAGGCTTCTTATATAGTAAGTATGGTAGATATCAAAAACATACTAACGCTGATACAGTCCCTTCTTCCACAAGAGAGCTCTCTCTCTAGCAGTTAACAGCACAGGAATTGCCTTGGGAATTAACACAATTTTCTAGGAAAGAATCTAATGTCAAGCAACACCCACCCCAAGCTACCTCAAGCTACCTGAGCTGCACACCAAGCAGCTCAGCCATGAGTTACCATCAGTTCAGGCACACAATCACTGTATTTGCCAGCATCCAGTCAGCAAAAGGAGCTTGTGCCTTAGGGATGCAAACTGCAGGCAGCAAGCAGGACATTTTAACTTGATTAAGGATTCATATCAGGTCTGGTTATCTCCAAAGGAAACAGAATGAATTCCCTGTGTACACTGAAGGGTGTGATTAAGTAGCAGCTCAGTGGCATCAAACACAACATGCAGGGCGTGCCCCACTCTTGCATGTCAGCACCTCTGAGTTTTTCATGAACACCTACTTTAAGCATACACATTAACTCGCTTTCAGGACTGGCTGCTCTGTGGCTTTCAGATTCTCTGCCAGATGTAAAAAAAGCAACGACCACATACATTCCTACAAAAATTTCATCAACTGCCTTGGTACAGTACCATGCAAGGGAAGTGTTCAACTATCAGTCTAGCAAAGCAAATCTGTAGCAGGTCAGAACTGATTACTTAAACAGCTGCACACTGGTGCTAACACAGCCAAATGGAGTCTCTCAACTATTAAAACACTTTGAATTAACAAAAATGACTGCTGGGGCTTTTGGGACGTGAGCAGATATAATGGTGCTCACTTTTGAACACTTGAGGATTACACAAAAGCAATTATGAAAATATAATCACAGATATATCTCTAAGAAATTATTATTTTTATTTACAAACCCTGTTGAATAGAGCCCCACCAAGAAGCCAAACTGATAAGCTTTAAGTCCCTTTGATTTCAGAGCTGGAAACAAAAAGCAGTTGCATTATCATGTTCCTTGCTTTCATCTTCCATAGGGATCTGCCTAAATAAAGGCAAAAAAGCAAGAGCCAATATGCTAACACATCCAAGAGCTGCACAGATACCAGTCATCACCCTTGGAAGGTAATTTTTATACTTAGTGTTGCTATTGCTCCATTGAAGTCAGCCAGGTATTTGAGAGAAGAAAAACTAGGATGTAAAAGATGCAGAAAAGAAACAAGCCTACTCCATACAAGAATATCAGCATTAAAATTTGGCATTGTAGAAAAGAGTAAGGAAAAAAAATACAGGAGAATAATGAGCATGAAAAATAGGGGAGGGAAAGAAAATGCATACATGATACTTACATACTTTAACTAATATACTTGAAATAATACACTAAGTGTAAATGGTGTTATTTTATGAAATAATATTATGTAATGTGTACTGAAGCACATAATTTGACATTTATAAGAGATCATGAAGGACAAAAGAGTGTAAAACCCAGACAAAGAGTGCATAATGCCCCCCAAAATGGCTAGAGAATTATTGTTAGTTATACAAATAGCTCAATCCTAATAAAAACAAACCAACCACCACCACAAAAAAAAAAACCCAACACAAGGCCCCCAAAACCACTTCACTCCCCCCAAAAAAAGACTAAACAAGAAACTCCCAAACATTTATTTCAAACAAATAGTAACATTCCTACCAACAGGTGACTCAGGTGTCAACCCCATGCTCTGAAGTAATGCTTCAGCTTCTCTTCTCTTCTTTTCAAGATCAGATTCTTCTTGTACTGGAAGAATTTCTTTCTTCTGGTCAGTCTAAAAATTAGTTAATAATTAAGTTATAGCATTTAACCTTTCATTTATTTTGAGACCCCACAGGGTTTTTTGTAATACTGAAACCTATGATCAAGTAGGTTAGATATTCAATTTCAATAATTCTGATGGTTCTTTTTTGTAGATAAACAGACAGGAATAGTGATGTTCCAAAGCTTTGGTACTGTCTTTAAAGGACATATATAAACATGCAAAAAGTGTCAGCATATTTACCAAAATGACTAACACTTCATAAGATTAAGAGTACCTTTTTTACATTAATCCTAAGCACTGTAAAATGCAGAGTGGAAAAAAACATCCTGTACTCAGGTATAAAAGTATTTTAGAGACAGTCATATGGTTCCTATTTTAAAATGACAATAACTGTCAAAGAAAAGTAGTTTTCTTTAAGTTGTGTTATGTGCTAGATATGAAAAAGTACACCCCCACCCTCTTTCATTTAGAAGTAGTGCAAGCTCTATTGCAAAAGATGCTGAATACTCCGTATCTTTCTACTCTTAGCTGCTTTTTAAAAAAGCAATTCTGGCAATACAAGATCATTAGGACATAATTGGAGCTATTTCTCTCTCCTTTTTGTCTGAATCATGTAGTTGGCAGCTGCCCAGTCTTCAGTCATATGCTGATTTAGAATACCAACTAAATCATAACCAAAACACAGGGAAGTAATGAAAAAATACCCCAAAACATACCAGCAAAAGTTTCTTTCATGAGATACAATTTGCATTCAGGAGAAACAGTAATCTATCACTGACTGTCCCACACTTGAGCAGTGAGAAATCCAGAAGACTGTTAACAAACTAAATGTAACACACAAGTACCATATACATCCTGAGTGTTACTCTGATTTTAAAATTCAGCCTAGGGATAAGCCAAAGAGCAGAAGAACATAGCACATTGTTTGTACAATGATAATACTGACAGTCAGATAATTCCTACAGACATCCTCAGAACTGTACTTCAGAAGTGAGCTCTTTAAATAACACCAATCACAACTCATTAAGCAGAGCTTTCATGCAATAGATCAGTGATTTGATTAGTGATGTCACATGCACACAGTTCTAGAAATCTGAACTTTATGCTAGTGTAAGATACGAATTTTAATTTTTTTTAAAAATCCAGCTTACTATACAGACAGTTGAGAAGAGCAGGTTTTTATATTATCAGAGAATGAAAGTGCTACATTTATATTAGCACCAACCACTAAATAGACACACCCTGAACAGGACACAGAAAATGATTATGTGAACCTCCTCTTAAATTCTGGGCCAGTTACATATGCCAGTCAATTTTCGAAGTGAAAATTATTCCTTACTTCTTTCTTCTTTCTCTCTTCCTCCTTTCTCTTCTTCTCCTCTCTAATTTGAGCTAATCGTTGCTTCTTGCGCTCCAACTCCGCCTTCAGCTCACTTTTGTCAGACATGGCTGAAACACTGATCAACAGAAATCATGTCACTGTTTGGCTTCTGTTTTCTTTGGATCTTTTTTGGTTCAAAGTAAAGATTCATTAACACATTTAGTAGAATTACTATAAATTATAAGACAATGTAAGTACAAGTGTAGTGGTCAAAGAAAACTGTAAAACACATGCATTACAATTTTTTTCTCAAAACTGTTACACTGCTAATAAATTGGTGGATCATTTAAAGACAAAAATGCTACAAAAAGTTTTACTATATAACTAACTCAAATACAAACAAGAAGGTCAAAAGCAAAAGGTGGAAGCCCTGTAAGTTTAGAATTTCACAAAGATTTAGAACACATGTAAGGAAAACTGTGTGAAAGGGCCAGGTGAAGAAGAACTTAATTTACTTTTTTTAAGCAAAGTCAAGTCAGCAAAGAAAATGTGCAAGCGGTCCTACAACAAATGAGGACACTATAAATGCTTTTACAGTAATCCTGACAATATGGATATAATATTAGCATCAGTAATATGACTAGGTGCTAATTCAAGATAAAGAATACTTCCAAGGGTTTGCATAGCACAGCTAAGCACAGAAAGGGATGCAAAATGTTGCAAGCCTCATACGTCTAACCCCACATCTTAGTAATAAGTATACTGGAGTAAATTTATGTATTCCTTCATGTCGTCTTGCTAGCACTAATAATCCATAATTAAATAATCTACAGTCAGCATTTTCAAATGGCATTCCCGTGTTCCTTGAAAACAGCACTAGGAAAGCGCCTTGTCACACCACGGACTGCCGCCCGTCCAGTGCCGGCCCGGGGAGGCAAAGCGGCACAATCCGAGCGACGCCGAGCGGAGGGGAGCCCAGCCCAGCCCAGCCCGTCTGGAGATGCCCGCGGTACGAACCTAGTGCCACCAGAACCAAAGTCCCCACCCAAATCCCAGAGGGGCTATCGCGGGGAGGGCGCCCGGCAGCCCGGACAGGGTCGCCTCACGCCCCGCGGCCC
>JANPWX010000011.1:11659048-11682121 GCA_024734555.1 Trochalopteron elliotii | reverse complement strand
CCTACAAGCGGCCCGTAGCCATAATCCCTCCTTCGGCCTGGGGATAACGAGTGTCTATAAACCCTGATGGGGTGTGCGTGTCAGGCCAGTGACAAAATGGCCACCGCAGATGGTGCTCCTCAGGACAGTGTTGGGCTGTCCTGGCCGCACGGCGGTTCCCGTCACAAGGAATGATGTTACACCGCTCGTTTTGATACGGCTCCAAACTGGTAGCAAGTGACTTTGCTGTTTCCCACTCATCCTAAACATATATTGTCATTTGTGTCCTGTGGAAACTTGATATCAAAATCCTATACCTGTTTTTGGTAACTCCTGGGCTGGTGCTACTGACTTCAGAAGAACATACAAGTTTTCTTAAATATCAAACAGTATTAAGAAGTAAGCATTTTAAATGAAGGCAAGTTCTAAATTTTTGAATTTAAAACATGATCTTCATGTTTATGGTCCATCATTTGAACTCCTGATATGCACTAAAGCAAATTTCATATTCTTTTCCATTGGGAAGGCAAACTACTTTTCATAGAAAAGGATCAAAAGCATCAGAATGGATATGGTATGTTAATAATAGGAGGTGGGACAGTGAGGGTAGAAGAACTGATGGGACACTTACGGTTCAAAGAATTCAGCATTTTTCATTTATGCTGGAAAAAAATGTAAATTATGTCACTCTCGCCTCCTAGTGCAAAGTTATCAGACAGACAATCACTAAGTGATACCATTGACATTAAAATGGTGGAAATGTTATTTACTTTTATTTATTTCTTTTGGAAATCTTACAATATCTTATTGCAAATGAAACAAAAATCCACATATAATGGTGTAAAAAACAAAGGTTTGTCTGTAGTTTCAATGCTGGATTATTGTTCCATCTCAAAGCTAATTGAAATCCAAGATGTTTGTATCAAAGCTGTAATGAAACACTGACAAATGCCTTTCTGCCCCAGTGGAAATGTAATCTTTCTATTGAACATTTTGTCCTGGTGAATTCCATCTGCAATAGGCACAGGCATTTTGCATTTGAATCAAGAAGGTCACTCCTCTGGATCAGATGATGCAGTGTACACTCCACTTGCCTTTAGATGAAATTGATCCTTTACTGCATCGAACATAAGACTGTGCATTTTTTACACCTAATTATTGTTTCATCTAAATTAATTTAGAATGCTAACACTCCCACCCTTTTTGATCTTTGCACATATCAGTGAGACAATTCTCTGAAAAGCCTTATTTCTTAGACAGGAATACTTTAAAAATACTCAGTTGCATTTCTTTGCGAAATAAACCAGAATAAATTCAGTGTTTCATTTTTTGGTAGAATTGAATCTTTCACAACATTTTCCTCACTTTTGCAGTAGTAACACAATAGTTCTACATATAATCACTCAAACTTGTTTGAGTAATCTTCTTAGTAACTAAACTATCTATTCAACATTTTGGTTGTTTTACTCCTAAATAATGCCATTGACTTCAGTGAAGAGAGGCACCGTAAAACTGAATGGCACTGTGTTCACTCTTCAGTGTTAAAATTTTCATTACCTTTGGAAATGTGATTTTTTTTTGGTTTTTAATATAAATTTAATTGTACTGAGTGTATGTACAAAAGAGTGCAGATTATTTGTACAAAACAAAGGGAAGAAATCTCTAGCTATGGAAGGAAGGGCTACTGTGAAATGCATGAATAGCAGCTAGATGTCTGCAAGTATGAACCTGTTCTTATTTAAATCAATGGAAATTTCACTGCTGACTGCAGTAAATGCTGCATCAAGACCTCAGCTCCTTCCAAAAATCAATTAGACACATTCTTAATAGGCTTTCATGCCTTTGAAAATCTTTCTTTAAATTACAGATGGAAACCAATCAATTAGACCTTACAGTTCATTTTCTTAAAATAAATCCCACAATATTTTGCAAAATGAAATAATGCTTTAATTTATTGACTTTTATTTATCCAGAAAGATTAAGCAACATCTGTGCTTATCAAACCCCCTTGTTTTATTTGCTAGAATATGTAGGACTCAACAGAATGCTGATGTGACTCTGCGTGTTTTGAATTGTTCCTGCACTGTGAAGAGCAGTGCTGGTACTAGGAAGTTGAGCAATGAGAAATTGCTCTGTATGGACATGGACTAAAGTTAATTTTAAATAGACTTTTATGTGATACTGTAGCAATTGAAAATTCTAATTCAGTGTCTGCTAAGAAAATGTTGGAAATGCTTTTAGAATTTTCTTAACCAACTAAAGTTCAGTAATAGTGGATACCAAAAATATAATTATTAAGGAAGATTAAACTGTATTTAGTGTGAAAAGACTGTGGCTTGTTCTGATTTGTATTTATTTTGAATCTTTCATTGTTCACAGGAGATCCAGTGATGGCTGAAGAGTACATGACACAAGCTGGCAGGTGCTACAGCATAAGGTTTGCATAAAGCTAATTTTTCCATTTCTCCATCTTCATCTGCTGTCATTCAGGTGCCATAACCTGTTTCCTTAAACTGCTTTATTGTTAAATGTATATATATCTCTATCACCATGAGATCATAACATGTTGTCTGCTTCACTGTGCTGTATTGACCTAGAATGTATTCTTTTGAAATCTTAGCCAGTTATACTGCTTTTATAGATCTAAAATCGCAACATGAACATCTATTTTGTGTTTTGTAATGTGTAATTAAGCTGCATTTTACCTAAATGTGAGACAGCATATTTATTATTACAATTATTATATAAACTAAAATAATGTAGGTAACATGGCAATACGTGCATACTTCTTATAGTAAGGATATTGAATTTATTACTCATTTTATTTAATAAATTCAGATACTGAGTCAAATTAAAAGATGCTCTAAATACCTTAGAGCTGTTACAAAACCAGAGAGAAGATCAACTTCAGGAGGAATTTCAAAAGAAAAAAAAATTAAAAGTAGTGTTTGAGGTGTTATTATATCTTATCTATTTATATTAGGAGGGAAAATATTTTAAAAAGAATAAAAATAAAGAACTACTGCATTTGCTAAGTATTTAATGAAACCAGCTGTATCTGTATATACTTGAAAGTCTGATCCTCACAAACTACTGAGTGGTTTTCTTCAAACTAAAAATGGAAAAAACGTGACTGTTAGCCTGAGAACAAGCATGATAAATATTGGTCTAGAGATAATTGCTTTGAAAAATGATTTTAAGCTTATGAGAAGTTCATAAAAGAAAAGTGCTTTTTCAATCAAATAAGTGTAATAATATCAGCTAATGTGGAAACACATTCTGGGAAGAAAGAATAAGCATTGCAAAGCCTGGAATGGCCAGTATGGAATACAGAAATGTATCCAAGTGAGTAAACATCAAATGAAGGAGTGTCCCTACTTGTGGAGAATCCATTCCAGCAAGAAATTGAACCATGGACTACTGCATCTGAAATTTGTAGGGCTCCCTAGAGAGCTAAAAGGGACTCTGCAGATTCTGTCATCAGTATGCCAAAGATCTCTGCTCCATACTGTAGTGCTCAAAAGTGTTCCCCAGATTTCCATTTTTAAAGGACTTCTTTCAGAATACTGATCAAACCTTGGTGCTCTGAGATTTTAAAGGTACAGTGAGGTTCTCTTTGCTGCTGTTTTGCATGTGAATGCAAGAAATAAGTTCTGATTAAGATTAAGGTTCTGAAATTAGAGCAAAAATGTTGTTATGTTCTGAAATCATTTGAAAGGTAAATAGAATGCTACCAAATGTGGAGGTTAACCACAGAAAAAGAGAGAGGTTGGGCATTTAAAGAGAAATATTTTATTCTGTATTTAGCTTGAAGTGAAAAGAGACTGTGCCAAGCAAATAACAGAAAGACAGCCAGGTGTGCAAAACTAGGTGACAGGAGACTGGGAAGTGTGCAGGATGAAGCTTCTGAGTCTGCTAAATAAAGATGTTAGGTATAAATTAGAACTGATTTTGTACTGAAGGGTCTGCCAAAACCATGATGCTAGAGTATATTGGTGCAGGAGCATCCTACATTTGAGATATATTGCATATATCTCAAACAACTTCTAGAACCTCGTGCTAGACCACACATCTGTCTTTTACTGGGATGCCTGTATTGTTTGGAAAAGGATTGCATTATCTCTGAATTCAAGAGGTAATGTGATCTGTGGAATCAGTACTACAAAAGACTTCACAAGACTTAACTGGGTTTTTTTAACTTTGTGTTTTGTATTTTTCCTGCCACACATTCAGATGGAAGGCTTAGTGCAGTGTGTTAGACTTCTCATATCATCAGGAAACCTGTGACACATTTTTAAATTTATTTTAGAAAGACAATGAGTCAGTTCTCTCAAACACTGATCACTGATTCATTCTGCAAGCTTTCTTAACTTGATTTTGATTTTGGTCCTGTGTACAGCTGCATAAAGCTAGTGGATTAGGGTTTATCATACACAAAACTATTCTGAAGAATCAAGAGATTTTAGCAGAATCTGCCAGCAACCAGAATTGTGCAGCCAAGTCCAGTTAAGCTATGTTTAAATACTTTTTGCCACCCTTGAATAAAAAATAATGTTGTAAAACTGACAACAACAGCTAAGAAACATAAGCATATATTTAAGTCAATGAAAACTAATTGGATGAGCTCTCTGACATCAAATTCAATGTGATTTGGTTGTATATCTGGAAAGGAAGCTTCATGTTTATGAAAGCTGGTTTCAAGTGACATTGTAATGAATTGAAGCACATCTCTGCCACTGCTTCTTGACCTAGTCAAACATAAAGGATTTTTCATTTTGTTTATTCTATAATAAATGGCTGCATGTGTATGATAACACTGTATAAGCAGCATTGACCTGTGAAATGTTAAGCACACTTTCTGGATAAGATTTTTCGTTATTTCAAGCAACAAAGAAGTATTCATACTTTTATCTTTGGGTGGATTTACAGTCACTTCTACTGCAGAAGTGTAGGCTTAGACCTGTCTTCCAGTTATTGAATTTAAACTTCTAGACCAAGTAGATAATACTTCTTTTTCGCTCAATTATGGTATTTAATTTTATTAATTAGATGTATTTTATTTAATTAGAAAAATAACTGAAATAAATTAAATAACCTGTTAATAATTACATTTTAAAACCTATACCCTCTCAGTGCCCAAACCCCTCTAACTGCCTTCTGCTCTCAGTATTTATTGTGTGCTTACTATGGAGTCTTGCCTTGTTTAGGAAGTTCCCTGCATTTTGATGCAAACTTCTTCCAGTATCTCAAAAAACTGCATTTTCCGTGGGCACTGTAAGTTAATGGAAGACAATGATCTGCCAACTGGCTGTAAATGATTTCAAGTTGCACAAGTCTACCTTAGAAGCAAAAATCTTTACCTGCTTAAATGTGCAGAGAATGTAATTAAAAACTGAAGAATGTGCAAAAGACTGTACAATGAATTGCTAAAATAATTGTAATGGTGGACAGTTCTACAGTCACCCATTTCTCCCTGCTGAAGGACCCTGTGTAGGAGGCAAATCTCTGTCTGACAGAGTCTGGTGAGAGTTTTTGTTAATTACACTCATGTTACAAGGGGCATTATGTCAGTTCTCTATAAAAACAGTACATTGCTTCCATTGTAGTTGAACATTTGCATGAAACCACAAATAGTTTCCTTGCTTATCTGTGTTCCTGGCTTGAGCTCAATAGCTTTCTTGCCTTTTATTAGTTGCAACATAATCTAAAATAGAGGATGAATAAAATAATTGACCAAGAATACAGCTTCAGATGTTACTGTCTATGTGCCCCACTCTGTCTTTTCCTTTTCTGCCTCTCCCTAGGGGAAAAGCAGTTACCTTCCTTATGCTAAATCCAGTTTCTATCCACAGCAATCATGTAAATCTTGGCATCAGTCTCACAGCAGAATAAAAAGTCAAATCAGCAGGATGCTTCCACATAAGAGCAACAGGCAGCTCCAGGAGGAAGAAAAAAAAACCCACAAGAAAAAAAAAATCTTTTCAAACTCTTCCATTTATTTTCTTTCAAAAATAAAGGGTTCTACTCATTAGAAACCCTCAGGTTTTCTTGTATTTTCAAAGATAATAGGCCTTCAAAGAATAACAACTCATTATTCAGCCAGCCTTTCAAAGCCTTCTATTTCAAAGCTTCTTTCTGAATAAACAAATCTATAGAGAGAACAAATTGAAGTTTCTGCTTTTCCTAGCGTTTTACATAGAGGCTACACAAGCTGTCTTCTCTCAAAATGAGTCAGACCTGAAATTACAAAGTAGCCAAAAATTATTGGATGTAGCTGGTGGAATTAATTTTATGTATTTTACTTACAGACTGGCTCTAAAGCCACGAAAATATTTTTAAGTGAAAATTCAAAATGTTAGCTCAAAACCCCAAGTTATTTTTATTATTGTTATTATTTGCCTAGGGATGTTTTAAATGTTTAGAGATAGGCAAAGGAAGACTAAGTGTAATACAAATAACTATCATAAACGTGGTGATAATGTAATAAAACTAAAAGTAGGGTTTGTGATATAATTTGAATTTTTACTTACTGGACTGATGTACAAATGTCTTTGTATCTTAGTTATTACATTCCACAAGAACTTACTTCAGAGTGAATTAGTCCTTTAATAAACTGAGTTACCTGCCCCGGGATGAGAAATTGATTAGGTTTTAAACCAGAAAAAAACATACTGAGAAATATAAAGATTTTGTTGCTAGAGGAGAGATTCAGGGAAGACAAAGATAGGACTAAAATATCCTCAGAAGAACTGGAGAAGGGAGCTTGGAATAAGAAGGAAATGTTAATTAGTGAATGGAGCACATATAACTCAGGGGCTTGGAAAGCATAATGTTAGTAAGTGCAAAATAATACAGTTTGTAGGAAAATGTGGAGAAATGTCTGAACTCTTACAGGACTGTAGTCACCTCTGCACTTAGGAAGAAGACTGAGGCATTGCTGTGACGAGCTCAAAACCATGTGTAGATTCCTTGATAGAGTTTCCTGTAGTTAGTACCTGAATTACAACTGAAAATAAAAAAAGAGGTTCAGACAGAGTATACAAGACTCCATGGTGGCTGACATAGCTTTACAAAAGAAGAAGTCAAAAGAAGCACCCTGTGTGATCCTGTGCCAGAATATTTGAGTTCATAGTAAAAGCAGCTACAAATGGAGTACAAGTGCAGTCAGAGACTGCATTACAGGAGTAACAGGGAACTCTCCCGTCCCTAAAGTCAGCTAAAAACTCTGGAAACAATTCTTACTTAAAGGTATCTTTTTTTTCAAAGTGAAGTAACTCTGTGGAGGGGATTTGACCAGCTCCTGAATGTGGGAATTTCTGACCGCCTGTATTGCCTGTGAATTTTTTTTCATTTATTTGAGGAGAGGAGAGCAGTGCTTCGGTCCATATGCAAACTCATTCACTCAAATAGTGCTTGTGGTTATATCATTGCAGTCTCATGGACAGAGATTCTTCCCAGGCTTTTGCAGTGCCATCATCAGGTTTCTGCTGCTTGGTAGCAGAGAAGAGTTCATCCAAATCTGTGTATAACAGTGCCTTCTTTTCAGAGCTGCAGACTTTTTTCCCAGTCACCAGGTGCATAATTGTCAGACCGAGGAGCTTAGGAAAACTTCTACTGCAGCATTTTGAGGTCTGTTGCAGTTGTGTTTCACTAGGCTCTTGCAACTTCTGCTTACAGTATGCAATAAAGTGAGGACAAGGTTTATCACTGATTTCAGCTTGCTGCAGATTTTAAAATAACCATACTTTTCTACATGGAAATGGATGTTTCCTGCTGCTACTCTTGTTAGATATGGAGACCTGTGAAATGATGGTATCATTCAGTGTAATTGGAAATGCAGAAACAAAAGGTGTTTTATTGTTATTGAGTAACTGGAAAACTTCTTTGTTCACTCCGTGCACCTCATCCGTAATTTGTAGATTATAACTAAAATGTCATTTTAAGGCTTTTAAAGCAAACTATTTCCATAAAACAATATGAAGAGAAGAAATAATTATAAATGGGGAAGCCACTGTCTGTCTACTGCAGATGCTTCATGAAGACCAATCTACCCAGTTCACAGTACAGGCTGAACACACTAGGAGATTGCTGGCAGGGTGCAGTGAGGAATGACCAGCAGCAAGGCTGGCACGGATTGCAGGAAATGGCAACCAGGTTCAGCTGCTGAAGCAGGTTGACAGTTATGCTGGAAAGTCAATCCACAGGTCATAACCTGACCTACTGTGGGTCAGAGTCTCGTGGTCACTAGGCAGCTCCAGGGCCATGGGACCAGGCAGAAATCAGGCCGGGAAGTCAGGTCCAAGGGGGTGCAGGCAGGCACTGAAACACCCACATGGAGCCCGGGATTGAAGGCCCTGGACTCATGAGCAGCAGTCATGAGTCTCCCAGGTGAGGCTGATCAGGGCCATTAAGATCTATTATTGTGTTCAGGGTCATTATTATCCATTGGCAGTCTTGTATCTGAAACAGACTAAAATGGTTACAGAAGCTGTGCCTTACTGAACTTCTGTTCAAATTCCTCATTACAGATGCAGTAATCACTGCAATGAATAGTCATGTAAATTTTCTTGTATTTTTAATCTTGTTCTCTACATCTGATCAGAAACAGGAGCCAGACAATATTAGTGCTTCCATTGCCACAGTGATGTATGAGCTATTCCTTAACTGCAACAGCAATTGCTGTTTCTAACAAAAAGATCAAGCATGCAAGCTGAATTGCTAGGGTATTTCGAACTAGTATTTCTACCAGATACAATTGTCATAACAATAGTGAGAGCAATGTCCTGGGGAATCAGAATTACATGAATTTTGCCACTTCGTTGACCTAAACATGAATAGCAAGCTTTGTGAAAAACCACAGTGCCTTGTCTACATCAGTACTAGTCAGTCATAGGAAACAAAATAACTTCCAGTGTAGACTGAGAGAATGGGTAAGCAAGTAAGATCAGTAGTACTGAAACTAGTCTGTTCAGTGGAATAGAGCAGAAAACAAGGCAGTATCCACAGAGAGATTAAGTTAAGAACAGAAGCTGTTAGTATGTATCAGATGGCAGAAGTGCAGAAGTGTACTTTTTTGTTTTTTGAAATTGGCACTCTTTTTTTTTTTTTTTTTTTTTTTTAATACCGCAAGGTCAAATGGTAAAATTACTGAAAGTTCCTGTTTTTTTCCTAATTCTTGCTACTTTTGTATCTTGTATATGAGCTTATCCCTAAACTTTCATGCTTTTCTGCTCTTGTTGTTGTGTCCTTTAACCAAGCTTGTATTTGCACAAAAGTTACAAACAGAAATTTATGAGCTCTGAGGTGGAGCACAATAAAGAACAATTTCCAACATCAGGGATTAAGAACTACTGTATTCTGAGTGGGCCCTTTAAAAGAAAAGAGAAGTGAATATATCAATTCTGACGTGACTGTGTGTTTTGTGACTACTAAACTTGGAATTTTGTTTTGAGGCAGACAACTCGTCATATTGTATCAGCTAAAAGTAGGGCTGGTCTAGCGTCTGCCAAAGGCCGTTTTGGTAGTGCTTGCCACCTAGTGGATCACTGCTTGTTTACACATATGAGCAGGATCATCTGCCACAAAAATATTTGACCATCACACTGTTCATCACACTAATATTTAATTATATCCTGCAGAATTTGAGTACTATTCAATGGATTTTTTATTTTGTTGGAATGAAATGCTCGTGAAAATTGAACTACAAATTGCAAGCATTTTCAAAACTTTTATCCATTTTCTGACAGCTGTATTTGTAACTATAACATGACTTGGTGACCAGCAAAATATGAATGTGAGAGTCAATACATAGTCAGTGTACGTGGCCGTGGACTCAGCTGTAAACTCAAGCCCCATGCTAACCTGCATTGGCCAGGGCTCTGTGATGAGTACATTTGGTGAACATTACTGAGCTCGTTGAAATTTATACCCATTGCTTCTGCTTCTTCTGTAAGAGTTAGCTGGGGCCTGTCATTGTTTTAGATTTCTGGTTTGTATGCAGTAGTAACTGGATTTTCTTGACTTTATCTCTTCTCTAAGCTGAATTGCCTGGAATTCAGGCAATCGTCATCCATTTTGCCAACCTGGACTTGAATTTCTACCTGACTAGTAGTTTTCCCCTCATTACTGCCCAGTGGTCTTACAGAGATCACAGGTGTTGCTCATACCATAACACAATGCAAATATCTGCTTTGTAAGTTAAAAGGGTTCAATCAACTACTTTAAAAAACCATGTTTCCACATAAGTGTAGTCCTCCTGCCAAAATTTGAATCCCCTCTTTTAATTTTGAATACAATTGAGGTTTTACTGAATTTTTATTAACATATTTTAAAAACATGGACTATTTTACCAGAATTTCCCCCAACACATCCAACCTACTGGCAACAGTTAAGAGAAGTTATCAACAACAGGGAATTTTCAGGTTTGAATGCAACAGGTTTTCTGCTACACTGATGTTTGTAATAGTATTTCTTATTATTCAATTGATGCCTTGGAAGGCTGACTTGAAACAGAGACTGGACAGAGCTAGAGAATAAAGTATGTATTTATTGAAAGGCTTCCAGGATCCAGCCTGGGCAGGAGAGGAGCCCGACAAAGGCTGTGCCCTGGCTGGACCAAGAATAGCCACAAAAAAAAAAAAATAAATCCCGGTCACGAGGTCTCACACTTTTATAAGTTTTGGTCCATTTGCATATTGGGGTTTAATTGTCCAATTACAGCTTCAGATTGTGAAGTCTCATCCTTCTTGTTCCTCCTTTCAGTCCACCATTGTTTATGCTTTCAGGCCTGAAAGGTGTCCTTGGTTTTCCGCAGGAAAAGGATCTGTTTAGTCTACCTACTCTGTGAAGAGAGCTTACTGCCACTTAATGTGAGGCTCAGAACTACATCCCTAGGCAGCACAGAATCTGCAAACATGAAAACTAAAACTTAAGGCATCACAATTATGATGAAACTGTTGGAAAATCTTAGCCAACAGCTATATGGTATTCACGAATAATCAATTTATTTTGTACACTTTCAGGAGAATTTCCAGTTAAACTTACTAAACTCAAGAATACCTTAATTCTTACGGAAAGGTTCATATAGATGATTTTACTTTCACAGCATTTTATGACCATTAACCTCTTTGTGAGTAACGATATGCAGATGTTGAATTGGGTCAGAAGATTCCACGGGGTCTGTGCTTAGTCTGGCTGTTACTTACCTGAAGGTATTCCAATCTTACAATGCATTATGTTACCATTATATATCAGAATTCATCATCTTCCTGTCTTTGCAATCACATTCTCATGACAGGATAGTTTTGGTTTGTTTTTTTCCTCCCTCCATCAATTGCTATGAGGAATTTCTGTTATGATCAGAAGGTGAAATATGAATTGCTTATACAGTGAATTCTTTCACTTTCCATTGTACAACTGTCCTCCTCTTTTCAAAAAGTAATTTAGGAATAATTTGACCTTTATCTAAATTTAGAAAGTTATATTTTAGTAGTGTAATGAAATCTGTACTCAGTAGTATCACAAGCTCAAAAGATCATCTTTATTAATATATTAAAAAATAATAAGGAAAACAGACATTGCAATTAAATATTTGCTCTCGTCTACAAATAAGTCCCTTGGATAATAAAATAATTTTTTAAGTTCTTGCAAACAGTTAAAAACAGAGGAAGGAGTTTTCTGAAATAAAAGCAAAAGAAAGAAACTTCTGAAATAGAAAATATTTGGCAATATCTCTTAGTTGTTCAATAAAATACCCATGTAAACAAGTAATCCATATTTACATTATCATATGCAATATTCTTGGTTACGTGTAGTAAGAAGTACACATGTAATTACATTCAATTTTAGAATCCAATTTGCACCATCATTTGTCAGTTTCATCAATGTTGGAAAAAACACTCTTCATAGTGCTGCATGACAGAAGGTAAATATAGTATTTTTTTCCCAAGCATCTTAAAAAGGTAGCACTTTCAGTGTTAGGTTTGGTAACTTCCTGGCTTTTTATAGGAATCCAAACCTGGAATATAAGCTCTACAATCATGGTCTGGTGAAAACAACCAGGTAGGTGATTTCCAAACATGCAGAAAGATCCCGATGAAAAAGCTAGAGTTCTACCTTCAATTTGTATGTTTGAAAATACACTTTTTTCATTTCCTATGTTGCTACTGTATTTATATTACTCATAAATACAGGTAAGAAAATTTACATGAAAGGAAAGTTAATGAAAGGCCACTTTGAGGAAGCAGGTTTAGGACTACTACTCTCTAAACACCTATGTATTTTATTTAGCATGAACTACGCGCTTTTTTTTTTTTTTTTTTTTTTTTTTGCAAGGATACTTAGAGGCCTTTTTAATCAGTTTAGAATTAAGCCAAAAATCTACAGTATGTTTTGTCAGTTTTAAATTACACACACCAAGGTTGATCAAGGTTTAGGAGCTCACAGCTATTGCATCTCATGGGGACCTTCCAAAGATCAGCAGCCAGAATCCCACAGTTCATGCACATGAGATATCACTGATTATAAATTCCCCAAATGGAATCTTCCAGCTTCTGCTGAGTTTCTACTATCATGTTGAACCTCTCAGTTGAGAACCAAAATTATGTTCTGGGAGGCTCCCCTCAAAAGGTTGCTAATCCTTGATTTCCAGTTAGTTTTATGTCACAGAATCACAGAATGGTGGGAATTGGAAGGGACTCAGAAGGATCATTGGGTCCAACCCTTAAGCAAATGGCCCTTACAGGGTTTGAACCCACAACCTTGGTGTTACTTGTACATTGCTCTTCATGAGAATAGAGAAGTAAAGAAATGCCACCATTCTTTTCTCAAGTAGCATTCCCCTTGAACAGTACATGGAATACAATGGAAACCACGAGGAATACTGATTATTAGAGCTTAATTTTAACAGCATATAGAACCAGCTACTTAAAAGTTGTTCATTTCAATACATTCAACTCAGTGCTGTAACAAAAGAAGTCATAGATTTTGTGTTTTTTCCCAGTACACTGTACAGTTAGTTTCTTCCAGAACAATCCCTAGGCAACTGACTACCTTCCATACAAACATGTGCTTTTATTATGTGACCTAGTCCTATGCAAGGATTGAGTGAACTTATTTTCACAGGTGGATGAGACACAGTAACAGGCCAATACAGAACAATGTAAAATGCTGTTGTCTGTGTGAGTGCAGTAGAGAAAGCTGCATAGTAAATTACTGCAAGTGAGCTCATTTATTCACTTCCCCTGTCATGCTTCACTGTGGGATTCATTGCACATAGTGGTACTGGAGAAGTGCTCATAAAATAGTTTAGTAGTTTAGGTTACTGTTCCTTCTGTCATACCTGAATTGTACATTAAAAGCATTAAAGTGGAAAAATACACCAATGCGAGGTTGGTCCCAGTCATCCACAAACCTTTAAGTGAACACATAGAACTCTGGGATGTGGTCCTTGAGTACCAAATGGTACAGCAGAAAATTAAAAAAAAATATTTTATTATGCTAACTTTCTGTACTGCATTCACCAAATAATAAGATATTATTACAAATCAAATAACAGGAACTGAGGTGCTTCTTGTCAGAGAAGATCCAAATAAGTCATGTCCAAAGTAGTTTGTACTAACACACAGTGAACTACAAAAATGGTGCATTTGTTGAAGGGAAATATATTAAAACGTTTTTAAAAGCTGAAGTAGATAAAAATCTATGTAGTATTTAAAAAATAGGAAATTATATGCTGTCTGAAACTATCTGTATTTCAACATGAACAGTGGTAAATTTGTATGTCTAGTGGGCTCTGCAGCTTTTACATGAGATAATAGAATGGCTCATCATTTTGGACATATGCAGTCCAAATAATCTACAATAATTATTCTTCTATAGTAGTAAAAGTATAAATATTGTTTGTATCTGTGAAATTAATGAATGAGCATAATACATTAATACTTCAATTACTAGAAAGAGCTATAAAAGTAAAATGCCAGTAGGGACTTTTTATTATTTAGAGAAAACTGCATTATTTAAAACTGTAATTTCAAATTAAAAAATCATGGAGTTTGTATAGATTGCTTATAGACTAAAGCATGTCTTCATGCCTATGATAATAATGCTTTTGATGTCAGTGTGGAGATACCCACATTTGCTTTCAGTTAACAGGTAGCATTTTATTAAAACAGCAAAGCTCACCTGTGTCTTGGAGAAATCATTTCTCACTTGAAGCTATTTTCTTTTTTGTGAGACTGATAGCAGATTTTTCTGGTTTCTAACCTCCTAATTTCTAGTCTAGTACTGTAAATCAACAGAACTGTGCAATCAAATAAAGATACAAAAATGCTCCCTTCTGGGATAAAAGGAAGACTTAGTTTAAGTGATACATTTTTCTAAGTGTGTTTCTATAGCTTTTCAAATAACACAATTTCTGCATTTGGTTGTCTTAAAATTTCCTTAGATTTCAGTAATAATTGCACATAATTCAAAGCCAAATATTGTCTGTATACAATATATTTGGTAGAATTTGTTAAAAGGTCAACAGATACATTCTGATTAAAAAAAAAACAAGACCAAAAACCCCCAGAAGTTTCTCTAGGAAATATAACATTTTATGAAGGTATCAAGGAAACTTTTAATTTCTTTTTCTAATTAAAAAATTTAGAATAAACATTTTTATGAAGCAACTCTGTAAAGTGCAGAATGACCTCAAATCCCATAGAACATAGCAGCTGGTGAGGGGGTTAATCAACTAGAGATTAAAAAAGTGTTCATTTAAAAAAGTGAACATTACCAGAAAATTGATGTGTGACAAACTAAATTATGCTGTCTGGTTTACTTCATGGCTGATTCATAACCTGCAAAATCACTCAAGAGAAAAATTTAGTCTGAATCTTGTTAAATTTTTCACGACTATAGGAGATGTAAGCATCAAATTAAGAAGTGATATGGAAAAGTTTCCTATTATCTGATTTTTCCCATTATGTGATGCCATTCACGCTCTTGTTTTTTTAAACAAGGCATGGACTAGTCATGGGTCAATAAAATATGTTTGGGACTTACAGGAATTTAAATCCATGTGCGGAAAACTTGAGTAGCTTTCAGCAAGCCATGCTAAAATTGAAGCCCTAACCTAATTACATATGCATGTAACTAAATTAGAAGATCCTCACCAGGGGGAGTTTGGAGGCATAATGGTACTTTTATTCTGTGTATTTTCTTTACATAGTTGTTCTTTGTCCTGCTTCATCGGATTTGATGTTTTGTTTTCTGACTGCTTCAGTATTGCTCCTCGGATCAGATTTATCTGCACTACTGCTGTTTGTCATTGTGGATTCTGCTTCTGTGCCTTCAGGGGTTGCTCCAATGGGCCTCAGAATTTTAGTGCTCTCTTCTGGGGGCCGCTTCCAGTGGGGCCTGCTTGCCATCCACAAAATAAGTGCACCAAATATGACAAGCAAAAGACCAAGACAGTTGACCAAAATTGCTTCTGGTGGGGATTGACTGTATGAAGGATTTTGCCTTTGAAAGGGGAAAAAGAAAGAAGAGGTCAGAAAAGATTGTTGTAAAGACAATCCTGGTCTAAAAAGAGCAGTCTCCTGCTAGGTAGGTCTTTTTAATGCAAACAAAACAGTGTCCCAATACTGGATGCTTATTATTCTGGGCAAATGGAAGTATATTTGCAATGCATAACCTTAATAAACAAGTGGACACAAATACTTACAATGCAAATATAAGCTTTTCTGTGATTCCCATGAGACATGTTGCAATCACAGTTCCAAAGATAAGAAGACCCGAATAAACGTGAATTGGCATGAGAGCTGCACGGAGACGAGCTGGAGCAAACGGGAGCAGAAAGACAGCGACACCGAAGAAAAGCTAAAACCAAAACAGATTCACAGTTAAGGATAGGTGGAAAACAAGCTGCACTTCTCAAGCAGAATAAAAATAATCATAAAAATTCCATTCTGAAATGTCTTCAGGTAAAAAATTGAAAAGAATTGGCATTTCTATTTTTGGATGTGTTTCCTGTCAAAACCAAAGCAAAATTCTGGATTAGCACTTTGGAAGCAGTGATTAAATATTTTATAAATCATCCTACCTAATATCAGTGTCCAAACTTACTGATGGTGCTAAAACTCCAACCAAACTAATACTGGAAACACAAGTTTTCAGTGTCACTAATTCATTAGCATAGTAAAGGTGTGAGAAGTCACACTTTTATAGTCTCATCAAGTCCTGTTCTCTGCTCCTGATGCAGATTTGCACATTAAGGAACATCAGAAGACAGTCTAACCTTCTGACTTGAGTGGATTAAATAATTTTATCTTGTTAAAATTCCATTTAAATTTAAGTGCCTATCTTTAGAAGGGGAATGGTCTCTCAATATATTGATCACATGGCATTTACAGAGTGAAGGCATGTATGGGTGGCATCAAGCTATTCAGGGGACATTAGTCCTCCTATTAGCACTAATTTTGTGATGAAAAATAACCCATCATGTCCCATGATTGCATCCACAGGCTTGCCCAGTCGTGTTGAGGTTGCGTCCCCGCTTCAGTTTGTTCTACAGTTACTCATCTCTGTTGCTAAATTAGACACAGTGCATGAATTTGTGTTTCATCCTGCTTTAACTCCATCTTAGTCTTTGTTTTATCGTTCCATAATGGATTAGAGAGCCTGATATTTTCTCCCTGGGAAGCTTTTTAGTACACCATAATCAAATCATCTCTTAATCTTAGATCTGCTAAACAGCTGGAGTTATTTAATTTTTGCACTGGAAGATAGCTTTTCCAGCTCTCAGATTACTTTTCCAGAATTTCTTTCAGTTTGTTGCTTTTTATTTTTCTGATCATTCTTTTATATTTTTAAAAAAATCCATAGTATTTCATATTAGTTTCACTAATGCCATCTTTTTCCTGTTGTCACAGCATTGTGAGAACTCATTTAGAGCTTCATGTAATTTTTGAGTACTTCTTTCTGGAGACATAATTTTCCAAGAGACAGTCTCATTTTACCTTTTCACGCTATTCTTATATTTATGTTGGTGTGCTATACTGTAGTAACTTACATTTGGCTTAATTACAATATAGTTACAATATTGTAGGCAGAGTATTATGTGAGTATACGACTGACATGCCCCCTGTGGTAAGTGCCAAGTGTCTTCTCCTTTAACAAAGATACTACTTTATGACAATTTTTTTGTAGTGCTCAGTCACTTAGCAAACATCAGTCTCTGACTGGAGACTTACATCCCAGATTGGAGGAAGGAACACCAAGGATCTTCTGATGTGACAGGCAAGGTATTAACTGCCATTGATCATGTTTATGGTAGCAAAATGAAAAGTAGAGCTAAGATTTTAATCCCAATTCTTCATTTAACCATTAGAAAAAATACTGATACTCAGTGTAGTGGCGAAACAGACTTCCTTGAAATAGCTGCATTATTTGGACAAACTTAGTTTTAACATTGTTCTTTCTTATTCTTTCATATTCATTCTTTTTAATTTGTTCAGTTATAGAGAATATACTCAACAATGCTGCAATATGCCTTCTTTTTTTCTAAATGTTAAAACCACTATTTCAACACTGTTTCCTGTACCTCTTGGCCTGAGCAGTAATGGATAAAGTCCAGAACCCAAATCCCTTAGCTGAGGCTTTCCTATGCTTGATCACAGATAATTAAGTCCTTTTTCTTTTCAGTGTTTTGGGAAAAAATATTTGAAGGAACAAAATGAAGTTCCATAGTGTAATAACACAATATAGAGAGTTCAGAATGTATATGCAGAAGGATCTGTATGTGTTCTGTAAATTTCAGGGCATGGTTGCTCTTCTTTGCCAAATGCAAAACGCACCAAATTAGCTCATTTTACATTACAATAATGCTAATTCTCTGCTAAGAGGAGCAACTAAAAGCATGCCCAGGAACATCTATCAAAGTTCTTTCTGCTGATTCAGGAAAACTGGTTGGCCAGTAGTAGCTCAGTCAGGTGTCAGATCCTTCACATCTCTACTGATTCCTGGTGCACTTGTTCTGCTGATTAACAAAAGGCTTGAGGCCAAGAAATGACTGTTTAAATTTGTAATTGCTGAAAAAAAAAATTTAAGCTGTTACTTCATTTGAGGCTTCCTTAATAAATGCTCTAACTATTTAAATGTGCTGCCAACAAACCAAGTAACTTGCAGTAAGTTCAGGAGTTAATAGGGCTTAGAAACACACTACTGTGTAACTTTATTGTAAGTTAATGGCCATTATGCCATTTATTTTAGCAAATAAACAAAATATGCTTAAAGATGCATTTTTCTTCAAAGTCAATGATCTAATATTCATACATTTACATGATAATTTGCCAAATCAGAGTGTAAAATGGTTATCCCAGTAGTTACAATGTACTAGCAAGAGCCTATTGTGCCTGAATTACTCAAAATATTCTTCAAATTTACAACCTGTTTATAAATACAGTTAGATTCTGACCTGGAGGCAGTAAAATATAACAGCAGTCAGCCCAATCCAGCTGTGCAGACTGTACATGTTAGGATTGTTGCTGGCATTGTGGAAATCAAACGCAGATACTATGGCAACAATCGCAAGAATCATAGCTATGGTATTTAATCCAGCATGTATGAACTTCATCAGGAGTTTGCTGCACTTCCATGTCCAGGGCAATCTGTACACAATAATAGCTGACAAAAGAAGAGAAACAAGATTTTAGGCTTCATAGGATAATTATGCAAACTTCACATAGTTACATTGTAAATTACAGCAAAATCCAACCTTAAGTCTTCTAAAAAGTCTGTTAAAAGGCTTTTTCTTAAAGACTTAGCATAGCATACTCTGAAAATACAACTGAGGCTTAAATATAGCTTTCAAGGCATTTCTTCTCAATTATAAAAAATACCACAAACTTAAGTGTGTTTCAAAAACAACCCCAGTAAATAACTTGGTGTCATCTTTTCCTCAGTCATTAAATTGATCTAACAGGGATTTGGCATAGGATTTTGATTTTCTGCTACTAGTCAGATTGGAGCAATATAGTCTGATTCTTATGTTGAGAAGATCACTTGTTGAGAAAGTGTGAAGGAATATTTTATAATATTTATTCTCTTTGCCAACTTTGGATAATGCTATTCTCTAATTGCATAGATACCAAATAGATAGAATATGACTACTACATTGACATCAGTAAGACTACTTGGAATAAGAAAATGCTCTCCAGCACAAGGGAATCATAGTCTGACTTTAGAAACAGAAGCATTTAACAAATACAAGTCTTCCACCACTGCTAGATGAATGTAGGGAAGTTTTGCCTATACTTGAATTAATGACTCTAGCAGACAGTGTTTTGTCCAGTCTGAACAAAACAATAATGCCCATTGATCTAACTCCAGATGGTCCATAAGAATAACTTAACCTAGAGCTGCTTCTTGCTGAGTTTTCTCCAAGATCCCCACTGCCCCTGTCCTGCCACAGCTGTCCCCTGTCATATGACCCAGATGCTTTCCACGGGGGACACAAACAGGCCAGATCACATCACTGAAGCTCCAAGTACATCTGATTACAACCTAGATAGTAATTCTGGATGTGTGACAGCACATAAGTATATTCAGCTAACAGGGGACAAATATTTATAAGGACAACTGATAATTTGACCAATGAAGACTAATGATCCCATCTATAATGTCTTGCCTGAGCAAAGTCTGAGCTCCACTCAGTGATTCATGACATCCTAATTTAAGGCTTCTGCTTATGAAATTATCGTGAAAATTTTAGATATAATTAGCTAGAATAAAGCTAAGGAATAATAATATATGTACGTTTTAAAAAAAATCCTATTCCAAACATTAAGAAATAGAAAAGTATTATCTGATAAATGCACAGATTAGAAATTTACTTAAGTGATTCTCACATGCCTGACTCATTCATTACTTCTCCATAACCCTTGTCTTTTAGCCAAATTTTTTTTAAAATTCACTTTTTTGAAACTTGGATGCATTTCAATAAATACAGTACTACACTAAATAATTCACAAAGAGAACAGTTTACAAGTCAAATTTCCATATTATGATCAGATTTAAAATCAATGTATGTTTTTACATGCTGTGTGAAAATATAATACTGGAATGAAAGCATTCCTTAGAATATTTAAATACATAAAGCACTTAGGTTGTTGTTGGCTTTCTACTTGAAAATGCAACAGCAGTAAATGCTACAAAATCAGGAAGATAGAAACCTTGTTTTAAAGGTTATTTGACTGTCTTAAAGCAATCTATTACATAAATATGATTCCATACCAAGGTTATCACCTCTAACAGTTCCCCAAAGTGACATTACACGATAATGTTAGAATCATGGAATCCTAGAATCACTAAGGTTAGACAATACCTCTCAGATAATTGAGTTTGACTATCAACCTATCACTGCCATGTCTGCACTAAACCATGTCCTGAGCACCACACCCTTCACCAGCCTCATTGCCCTTCTCTGGACACACTCCAGCACCTCAATAATGTCTGTCTTGTGTTGAGGGGCCCTGAACTGGACACAAGATCTGAGGTGTGGCTTCACCAGGACTGGGCACAGGGGGAATCATCACTGCCCTGGCCCTGCTGGTTACACTCTTTCTGGTACAGGCCAGGATTCTCTTGGCCTTCTTGGCCACCTGGGCACACACTGGTTCATGTTCAGCCAGCTGGAAATAGCATCCTGCTATTATTAGTTATTATTAATCAACTTAGTACTAATGATGACTTCTAATTTTTTAAAGCAGATGTGTCAAAAGGCCCCAAAACAAGCTGCAGCATCCCATGAGGATATCCCCAGCAAATCCTCCTTACCATATGTCCTGCAGCATTGTCAATAATTTATTCATAGTGCAGCAGAGTACTGGACTCTGTATGAAGAAAACTTAATGAGCATAGGTCCTGGTCTCAGTTTTTAGTCTTTGGTCTCAGAGGGTCAAATCTGGGCTAAACTTTTTATATAATATTTTCTTGTTGTCATCTGGCTGACAACCTCCAAAAGCACTTGTCCACATAGGCCCAATCTGTGCGCCTTGAATTTTCTAAGTGGTTTCCCATAAACATGACAATAGGAAACCAAGGAATCACTGACTAATGGTTTGGCCAGTTGTTAACAATAGCATTCGTTACCATGTTGCATGCCACAGCCCAGGTCATATGCATGATATTGCAGTTTGGTTTAATCATCTTTCTGTGAGGGCTTTGTGTGAAGTTACACATTGCATTTTCAGCAGACTTGTTTATCGCTGTGAAAAGACATGGTTTTATTTCCCCATCACCACTTCTGTGTGCTTCTCCCTGCCTTTCTCAAAACTGGTGCTTTTCTGATCTGCAGGAGGAAAGAAGACAGTCTGGAGAACAAAGGGGAGAGAAGGAAGATTCACCTTACAGTGAGATTTCACTTATTCAGATGTGATGTGTAATTTCATGTCAAAATTAAAACAGCCCAGGGCATAGGCACATACAAAATTAGAATGGTTGGAGGTAATATGGTAAAGCAGCCTTGTGAAGAGCTTTCTCAAGGCAGAACATCTCTAGTACTGTTAAGAAATCTGGCAGCCTAGGCACCCTAGGCACACCTTTTTGCCTCAGAACTTACCCTTGGTTGGAACTATGATTTTAAAACACATCACAAAGGGCAGAGTTATCTTGCAATATCTTTATATGGCATGGGACATCTGTCCTTTTACAAAGGTACAGGGCAAAGTTCTAGAGTTATGGACCAATAATACAACATTTCCATCCTTTAGACTATAGACTAATAAATTCAAGAGACAATTGGCTTAATTATTGCTTAAAATCCTCTACTCAAATTTAACCAAGATTTTTTTTAGCTACACCCTTGTACTTTCAACTTCTTAAAGACTTCTTTTTCTTGTATGTGTCCAAAGAGGTATCTGATTTTCCACTCTCATGCAAATTGCTTTGAATTCAGTGGCAGACTTCCATCAGCCAAATTTGAATCAGATTCACAGTGATATCTTAAATGTTGATATTTCATCTGATTTACTACAATATCCCTTCAGTCTCCAACTTTGCTTTTCCTATTATGTAATAGGACTTCCTTCCTAAATGATTCTGTATTATGAGTGAATTCCTTGTATGTGTATGGTTTCTTAGCTATGGTAAACTTCCATTTACTTTACATATATCCTTATCTATACAGGGTTTGAGGCAACCCTGTTTCTCTGTGACACAGGAAAAAAAATGAGTTTCAGAGGAAAAGATACAGAAAATACATGGGAACAAACTGCAGAAAGCCTCTCCCTATTTTCTTCGAAAGTTCTCTGCTTATATAAAAAGAATAGGTTGGGCACATTAAGTAGTATAGATCTTAGTCAACAGGTGGTTTTCATTGCTTATTTATAGCCTGAAATTACACTTCGGATTGAGCAATGTTATGTAAAACAACTTCAAAAAATGGTTTATTGCTCAATAGTATTTGGCAGCTTGAAGCCACAAGAAGGCTGAGAACAGCCCCACTCCCAATGAAAACCAAAAATTTACAGTGCATGTTCAAATCACAACATTCTCTTCGTAGCCAGAACTAGACAGCCTTCGGCATCTTCCAGCCTTTTGGCTGGTTGGAAGCGTAATGGGAAAATGTTAGTCCACAATTGAACTCCATGAAATTCAAAATTCATACACTCTTAAAAAAAACCCAAAAAAAACAACAAAACAAACAAACAAAAAAAAAACCCAAACAAACCTGTATCTTAATAATTATATGTTATTTGAGTAACAGAATAAATGATTAATTTAAGAGATATGCTTTACGAAACAATTCATCCTAAGTCTAGCCTGAAGAACTGTTTTTTCATAGTGCTTTTGGTGCTACATTTTGTCTGGCTCCATTTTCCCTGCTCCTGGATCAAGCTTCTGTGGTACTGAACTTTCCTTTCTCTTCTTGGGACATGGAAGAGAGCCAAAAAGGAAGCTTTCCTAGGGCAGCATTTCTGGCATTTCGATTTTCAACTTGCATAAATTCCAGCTACGTAGGAAAAACACACCTCGCAAGCATTGCTCAAAGTGCACGGCAATCCCCGGGCCAGGATAAACAAGTACTTCCAGAAAGAAAAACCCCAAAACAGC
>JANPWX010000011.1:11631935-11658969 GCA_024734555.1 Trochalopteron elliotii | reverse complement strand
GAAATGAAGCACACGATTGATCCGGCTCCCCCGCAGCTCCGTGCCGACCCGGGCCCCCGACGCACCGATGCCCTGGATGAAGACGAAGCCCATGACGATGAGGATGGGGTGCCAGTTGAATTCCCTCGAGCTGCCGTCCCAGCTCAGCCCCCCGCGGTACTGGAAGACCCAGACGAAGGAAAGGACGACCGACACGAAGCCGACCAGCAGCGCAGAGGCCAGCAGCGCCAAGAATCGCCCGTAGTCCTCCATCTTTCGAGCTCCGTGCGCTGCAGCGAGCACCGCGAGGGAGTGGCGAGCCGGCGGCCGGGCGCGGTCGGACTGATGTGCGGGCTCGGGCCCGGAGGGGACGGGACGGGACAGGACGGGACGGACACGGCAGGGGCGGGAGCAGGGCGGCACTCCGCGCTCCTCCGCGGCCCTCCACCCTGCCCCTCCGAGCGTCCCGTCGCATTCAGAACTCCGCCTTAGAAAAGAATCTTCTGTGTCAGCCTGTCCCCTGCCATGGTGGCAGTCCGGCTGCCCTCCCCCGGCAGCCGAGGAAGGGAGCTGGTGGTCACGGGTTTTGTGCCGAGAGGCTCTTGTGGAGGTTGGGGGAGCTCACAGACCCGCCGTAAAGATAAGCCGCCACAGTCATAAGCGCGTACAGTTAAAGCAGGAGGGCTGTCGTGATAAAGAGACAGCGCATACAGAAAATGCAGAGGAGCAGGAGCGCACTTAAAGACATCGATGTACTTACCTGGAGCACAGTGTTGCCATCGTGATCGCCCCTTCTCACTGGATTCATTGAGTGCTACAATGTAGAACAGATACTAACCAGGTTCATATGTGGAGTCTGGCCTAAGTATGCAGGAGGACATGGACATTGTTCTGTTGAATAGCACAAATATATCAATATCCACTAGCAAAGAAAGGGAATGCATAAAACTAGTTAAAATTAAAGGAAACAGTTCTATGAAACTTAAAATAGTTTCAGTAGAATACTGCCGATTCAAACACCATACTTACTAAAGTGTTGGAAATATCTACATAGAGACATGAAAACCAAGCCAGATTGGAGGGCAATGCAAGTATTTTTCTTCATTATTGTCTTTAATCTCCTAAAAATAGACGCTGACATTTTAAAGAAA
The DNA here is from genome assembly GCA_024734555.1 of Trochalopteron elliotii. Taxonomy (NCBI): domain Eukaryota; kingdom Metazoa; phylum Chordata; class Aves; order Passeriformes; family Leiothrichidae; genus Trochalopteron; species Trochalopteron elliotii. The sequence goes on along the minus strand of JANPWX010000011.1, from coordinate 11,657,839 downwards.
AGCTTGGCTTGAGCAGCAGTTGTATAAAGATATTTAGCTTTAGTTTGCATGGATTTGGTGTGACCTGCCCTCAGGATTTAACTGGTTGCTCATTCTACTCACAATGGTAAGTAGAACACTTGTATTGTTGAATTTCACAAGTCACAGCATCTAAGAGAAGATCTAAGCCCTAAATCTTCTGATGAATGCACTGATGCATAATTTTGCAAGGGTGCCAGATTGTCATTAGCTTATGAGGCACACAGGTCATCTCAATATTGTGGTCAGAAAAAATTTACTTTTGTCTCTGTAAAGCCTAAAAACTGACATAAATGTTTATTTTAATTTGCCTCCTATGAACCTAAATCTCCCAATTGCAAAATGCTTCCAAGTTGGCACTGATTTCAACAAGCTTGCTTACATCCAGGATCCCAACAGCCCCATTTAGGAATCTTCCACTGAAGTGGATTTTACTTAAGCTAAAACTATATCTCTCAGAAGACTTTCATGAATTCCTATAGATCAAACTGGTTTACCCTATTTAAGCAGCAAATAACAAGAGCAGACACAAAATTCTATTGAACTGAATATGAAGCCTAGTTTTACCATGTAATGATGAACAAAAATTTTAAAAAAATAGAATTGAAGAAATTCTAAAGCTTAGAGATTGTTAAATAAACCAAACCACAACAAAGTGCAAAAAATAAATTGTTAGACAAAGTGAAATGTTCTTTATGGAACATCTGTAATGCAGAAGAGATTTCAGGCAGCATCATTAGTAACTCTGGCCTGTATTTCTCCACATTTCCTGTTCTGTCACCTCTTGTTGCCCACCTGGCACAAATATCAGATTGGTACGGAATCAGAAGCAATCCTTAGCACAGCTACGATGTCCCAGTGGATTTCATGTTTACTTGGGGGTGGGAACTCAACACGATACACTTGACTGCTGAGGGCTGAATGACGCACTTGATTATCTGGAAAATGACCCCCTACTGGCATAAAAATGAAACTATCCTGTATAGGGCTTTCAAGTCCCTTGGATCAATGAACACCTGCTTTTGTTAACCATTACTGTGGATAGGTTCTACAGCACTTCATAATCTCTATTCTTTTCCAGAGCTTCTGTCTCCTAGAGACAATGATATTTTTCTAGTACATTACCAACTGTGTCACTGTGTGTTCCCTCTTAGCAGTTCTGTTGGGACGTGATCTAACATGCACTTCTTTCTTTGGGTTGCTGCGTTGTCAGATGTAGGATAACTGTGACTTCAGACCTGGAAGAACTTCAAAGTAGACAGATAAAATAAGACCTATGAATCAGACAGATTCACAGATTATTTTGAAGAGGTAGCAATGGATTGAACTCCATTGCTGATGAAGAGGTATCAATGATGAAGAGGTAGCAATGTGTGGTACTTGGTGACTGCTGTCATCATTGCTATACCATTCATACATTTTGAGAGCAGCAGCCTAAACATAAGTGTACATAAGTGCCCATCTAAGCAACACACCATGTCACCATAGGCCATTATTGTGTGCTGCTGATGCAACTTTTTTAATACAGGAAGTGTTTCTAGTTTCACGTGACCAATAACTGACTTGTCAGAGCTGTACTTAGAATAAGATTAGAGTCTCTTTTACCAGCTACAACTTTATCTCTTTTTTCCATGCTGGACAAGTCATTTAAGATCTAAGCCTTAGACCTGTATATTCCAGATAAGTTAGAGTATCCCTTAAGGCATTTGCATGAGTTTTTCAGAAACTGATGGGTGTTCCTTTTGTAAACAAACAAAAATGCTGAGATTGTCTAGTCAGCTTTGTTCGGGCAGCTAGTTTAGCTGACTGTTGTGGAAGCTTTAGAAAGACCTCTGTAGAAGTTATCTTACCAGGAGTAATACAGACAAAGGAGTTGAAGTAATTAGCGTTTGAATGGCACAAACAAACCAGAATGATCCTTTTACTCTTCTTGGTAAAGAAAAGTTCCATGCCTAAGCAACAGAACCCTTTGACCTTTGCTACTGAGAACCTCACTAATTTGTCTTTGCAAATTGCAAATTGTGACTATGGAACAAAATTCCTCCAACAAATTATTTTTACTCATTCTCCACCCTAGAAAGAGCTTTTACTGAGATAAAATAAGGCACATATTGAACCTTTTGTCCAGAATGCTATACTGGTCATAGGCCAGTCATTGTTACCTGTGCAATGAAACTAACTATTGATCTTCAATCTAAAAACATTTTGCTTCTGTGAGTTGTAGAATATTTTTCTAATAATTGTTTTGTAGAAGCTTTTTGAAGTTGTGGAACTGTGGGACAATAGTTGTAACTGTCAAAACAAGATTATAAAGTTTTACAGGTTTCAGTTTTTATTTGGCTTGCACTTTCTTATTTTCTTCCCTACCACTCACCAGCCTTGCCAGTGAGTATGCACTTAAATGACAAGACAAAGGCAGGATGTGCACTATTTCTGTGCTCAAAGGAAATCTTATCAAGAGAAGTCACTCCTTCATATCTTATAAGTTTCTAGGCTGGGAAATTCCACCTGGGTCTCCAAACAGCTATATTTATCAAATACAAATAAAGGGCTAGCACTTTTGGGATTCCATTTTTGCTTCTTTGTCCTGAGCCAATCATTGAGATGTCATGGTGAAGTGGAAAACAAAAAAGTGATTTTGTTGAAGTAGAAATGCTGGAAGTATGCTGCTTTGGTCCCCAAAACAAAAGTTCCTAAGACAAACCAGCTTTCAGGCAGTACAAAGAAGGGGCAGGGGCATTACAAAGGGCTAAAATAGGAAGAGTGTGGTGTCAAGATTCAGGAGTTTCCTGGATTTCCATTGCCCCAGAGCATGGAAACGTGAGCAGCCGTGCTGCAAATTGCATGTTAGAGGCAGGCAACATCCGAAGTTGAGACTAACTGCAGATCCAGAAGATAACAGGGAAAATTGCCAAAGTATGAGTCTGAATATGGAACATCCAAGTAAACACGTTAACAGAATAATTTTCCTGCCTGTCTTCTGGCAAGCAGCTGTTGCTGGGGACTGTCTGGAGAGCCTGCAAGCCTATCATGTGGAACACATTGCTTCTCCTGAAGCATCTCAAGTATGCCAGAGTTCTTGAGTCACTTTGTGGAGTAATTCCAGTGAATTTTAACTTTCCCTTCCATGTTTTCTTTTTTCTTCCTGAGAAGAATGTGCCCTTACTCTTCCCTAAAAATATAATACTCTCAACAACACAGCATTCCTTCTCCACTCAGGCAGGAATGAGGCATTTGTACTCCCAGTTTACTAAATGACTTACTAAGCTATACCAAGCATTATTGTAACTCTTCACTCTGCTAGGATACCTAGTTCCTTTTATTTAAAACAATCAACCCCCTCCAAAAAGCAATCTATTTTTGCAGTTAATCTTTTATTAGCCAAAGCAAGCACTTTGACTGCTTTATTAAATCTATAAATATTTGAATGCATTAACATAAAATTATTTTCTATATTCTATAAGAATATAATAACCTGAAGATTTTGGTCATCATTTTGTAATTTCAGTAAAACAGAAATACATAGTCTAGTTGTAAAAATGCCAAGTCTAGCAAGCAGAGAGCTTCAAGTGGTCCTCTCTGAATTGTTGATACAGTTAAGTTGTTCTTGGTGAGGCATTGCTACAGACACATTAGATCAAGTCCAGAAAAAATAAACTCTTTAAAGGTTTTGTAGTGTAGCAATACTTGTCAGTTAGAAAAGAACTCAGTTGCTGTTCTATATATTCCTTTGTGGTCAGTCTTAGAAAACCAGTTTTACTACTTCCTCTTTTTTTTGCACTTATCATTTAGGATTTGTTCATTCTGGGAACAGAACAGCAGAAAGTTTGTTTCAAACAAGCTTTGGTGCAATCCAACATGAGTCCACTAGTCCATGACCTTTTTAATTAATAGGGTAACATTTTGCTTTTTGCAGGCAGAGTGCTCAGAAGACCCTGCTTTAAGCAGCAAACAGCAGTTCCTCCCAACTGTCCTTTCAGAAAGCATTCAGCCTGCATGCCACCATACATGCCACAGGTGTCCTTTCTGGCAGGTATTCCTATTAACAATCTTTATTATAAGTGGGAACCAGTTATAAATTAATTTTTTAGCTGTTCCATCTTGTGGGGTAACTGTTACTGTTCCATAAGGGAAGAAAAAAAATCTTGCTGTTGAGTTTTTGGCAATTGTTACTGTTACTAGTTACTCTTAAGTAATATAAAAGGTATTTTATTCAATAACAAGAGGAAAATAAAAGACAAAATGAAAACAAAATGAGGAAGAAACTGTGCTGTTAAAATACCTGGACATATCCAGAAACAAAACAACACACAACAAAACAACAAAACCCCAAACAAACACCTAACCCACCCACCCACAAAAAAAAAAAAAAAAAAAAAAAAAAAGGCAGAAAGTTTGGGTGAAGTTACCTAATTGTGAATGCTGGCAAAAGTGGCTAAGATTCCTTCAGCTCTGTTTGAAATACACATTTGAGTATCTTTCCTCATACTAACAGTTCACTTATATATTTACATCTCTCTGCATAGGTATATATAATCTTTTTTTCCTTGGACATCTAGTACTAGTGAAAATAATGGAAGCATAGGCCATAAGCCTTTCAGGTTTGATCTTTTAAAGGGTGTACTTGAAACTGCATTTGATGTAATTAATTGAGGCTTTATCTGCATACTCTGGAAACCACAGCATGAGTGCTAAGCACCCTCTGAAAATCACAGGAAGCAAGAATACTCACAATTTCGTGCTAACAGTTCCTTAGTCTGATTTTTGTAAAATAAAAACCTATCAGTAAATACATTTCCTGATCATGAAGGAGTTAGGTACTGCCTATGAGAAGCAAAGAAAAATTTTGCTTCTCTTACTCTAATCTAATGTATTAATTTACATTTAATATCAATTTGACACTGCACGATAGCACACCCCTGCCAGCAACAGTGACTAAAGAATGTTTGCATATGAAATCTCCTGGCAAAGTGAAGTACTAGCTTTTTTTTCTGGTGGATGAGTTTTGTTTAGAAACTTAACTTGAAGTAAAAGCAGTTGATTCAGGTAGGCTGCCAGCAAGCATGCAGGTATTTGTGTTTGGTTTAGATACAGTTATTTTAAACTGTAAAAACTACTGGTTTGTGGTCAGCATTTTTCCTCCCATTTAAACACAAATTTATTTTCAGAATTTTCTGGGTCTCTACATAGGTAGAGAAGGCAACTCACAGCTTGAACAGCACAAACCATAAGGATTTAATGATTCTGCTTCTTTAGTGTGTTCCAGACTGTAAGTAGAGTCCCAAGACACTCAGGAGTGTTCAGGGCTAGTGATTTGGGATTCTCTCTTCTTAAATAGAGAATGTGTTTAAAGTAAACACAAAGTGTTTAAAAGTAAATAGAAACCTCTTCTGTTTCTGAATGAAAATGTCTTTGTGGGACCTGCCAGGATGGAACATCTGCTGTTATCTGTAGCACAGCAACACAGTGTGCATTTAGAGTGATAGAATTTCTTACACAAGACCCAGTCATCATCAAAGTCTGATCTGCTTTTGATCACTACAAATTGCTGCATTAAAAAAAACAAAAACAAACAAAAACCAACCAACCAACCAAAAACACAACAAAAACAAACAAAACAAAACAAAACAAGCCCACCAACCTGATGTACATTTATATGTTTAGCAGACTTTGTAAGTCTGCCATAGCTTAAAAATTAGCCACTAGGACACATAGCAAACTCCTGAAAGCTATGGCATGGCTTCATGAACAGTACTTGCACTATTTAATAAATGATGAAGTTTCAGTGTCTTTCTCTGGGAGGAGCTGCTTCAAAAAGCCAAACAGCAATGAGCATAAAATTTAAGTATCTGCTTAAAAGTTGGGTCTTCTGTCCTAAGAGTACAGCTTCATATTAGTTTCCCCCTTCATATATTACTTACATAGTTACTTGTAAAATAGCTGTAATGGACAGGTGTTCTTTCCTGGACTCAAAGTGAAAACTTATGGAAGAGAGGGTGGCAGTTGGGTGTTGCTGCTGCCCTCTATTTCTACTGTTGTTTCATTATCTTTTTAAATGCCCTTTTTTATTTTTTTTCTTTCCACAATTGAAATTCACTTTTGCATTACATTTTCTTTAAAAACTCACAATAGAAAATTTTTATTTTTCTAGAACTCTTCTCTATTGCATCATCTAGAATGATCCAAGTTATTTAGTAAAGCCTGGAGCAAAAAGAATAATTTGCATTTAGAGTTACCATGCTTATGATGACAGTGATGTTAGTGAATTCTGTTTTGATGAGCTATGCTCCTGAGCCCGTCTTTGGCTTGCATTTGGAAAAACTTTATCACCATGAAGACTTCAGCCTGTGTTTTGTTGTTGTGGGTGTTTTTAATTTAAAATGAAAGCTTTCACTCTGCAGATTCTGAATATACCACATAGAACTCCAATGTATCAGATAGCCTGCACTCAAGTAATAAGGGTGAACAGCTGGGAACTTTGGCTCAGACTGAACAACTCCTGACCCTTAACAGGCTGAGGCAGAGAATTGCTTGGAGATATATATATAAAATATATATTTAAAATACAGTAAAATACATGATTTATTAATATTTCTCTCTAAACCAAAACATACACAACCAGAAATCTGAGTGATTTTATTTCTCACAAAAAACCAAGAGAAGGGTTTTGTCTAAGTGGTTTAATGGTAACACTACAATTTTCATACTACATACAAAATTTATCCTAGATAGCTTTACATACTTTGATTAATTAGCAGTTTGTGTTAGAGTTGCATAGGTAAAACTATATAAGACAGATCACTGCAGATGGTAGATAATAAGTAAGTCCACATCTTTCTCCTTCATGTCCAGTATTTCAATCCTACTGTTGAAAGAAGCAATAAATGCTGCATCTAGCATTAATGATGAACTGCTGAATACATGAAAAGCCATGATGAACTACAGGCAAGCATACAATGTCACAAAGAAAAAAGAAACAAGACCTTATGTAGTAATAGTACAAAACGTTAAGATTAAATCCAGCCAGAAAAACAGTAGTTGACTACTATGTATGGAGTCCTTAAATAGCATCCAAAAGTCTCTGTAGCTGGTGTTTATGGCTTAAATATATACAAAAGTTCTCCCTCCTTTTTTTACAAAATTTCTGGTTTGTTTTTTTCATACATTAAGAATCATCATCTTTTGTGGTGTCCTTAAATAGCATCCAAAAGTCTCTGTAGCTGGTGTTTATGGCTTAAATATATACAAAAATTTTCCCTCCTTTTTTTACTAAACACTTCCTGCTTTTTTTAATAGCATTAAGGATCATCATCTCTTGCAGTATCACATACCATTTGGTAAACATAACAACTGAATCTCCTGTTAGGCTTCTGTTCTATATGTAATACAAGGTCTTTGTCAAAGTAAACTTCATGACTGTAAGTCTGAAATGAGAGAGAAAGAAAAAAAGTTCAGATCGCAGTCTCTACTTCCATAACTTGCTAATATCTGTATCATTTTCCATGAGGAACAAAATATATTTAACAGTGGTGAACTCCATGATCAGGCAGAAATTTTGTGTGGACACACAGAGATTACTCTTCCAGATAAAGGACAGAATTTTAAAACTTTGAGAGGTTTCTCACATCCTTATTTTAGGAATCTAAGTTCAGAGCATCTGATTTAAAGATCACAAGTTGCCTATGCAGTCAATGATAAAAGAAGTGTAACAGTGCTGAAAATTTCAGATCATCGAAGTTGGATGTCCACCTTGGACTGTATGAACAGCCCATTCCATCTTCCCAAATATACATAGACATATATACAGTGAGGTCTGTGCTTCATTTTATGCGTGAGTACTTCGAGTTAAACTAGGGAGACTATTTACAAGTTGTAAAGTTAGTCTGGTGTAACTAGCCATGGAGTATTTCAGTTGATAAATACTTCAGAAATACATTAAGGACAACACCCCAATCAAAAAAACCCCAAACAAATCAACCAACAACAGCAAAAAAAATGACAATTTCAAATAATGGAGATTTTTGGGTAAATTAACTACTGTCTGATGGAGTACTTACAATTTTAGAGCTCTAATTATTTTATGCAAATCTCATCCCTTTGCAACACTACTTATATATCTGCTTTAAATCTGAACAAAAGTGGTGTGTAAATAAGTATGGGGAAGACACAGTGAGAACAAAAAACAAGAGTTTTCCTCACCACATCCCAGGACTCCTTTAATGGAATACTCTTCAGCAGAATCCCATGTTCATTGCAATGAAAGTCAAGGTGAGCTCTTCCATCAGCTCCTATCTGAGTAACTGCCACAGTGGATAATAAATCCAGCTCATCTTCATAGTCCACAATTTTGAATGTCTTAGGGAAAAACAAAACCTCAAGTTTACAAATCAAATATAAATTCACATTTCCCTCCACCTAAATTGCATAGCTCTTTTTTCTTCATGTGAAAGCAGAATTGGGCAAATTCTGGTTCTTCAGTTTTTTTATCTGAAAGAAAACTTTGGGAGCCCAATATCCAACAGGCATTTTTCCCCAACATGAGTTGTCAGAGTATTTCAGCAGAATTCCTTAAGCAGGAGAAAAGGAAGTTGATGTTCTGAAAAATCCTAATGTGCAAGTACATGTATTTTATATGTAGCATACAGGAAATAGGAAAAAAGTGCTTCTGAAGTGGCCAAAGAAGTATATTTAAGCTCTTGAAGCAGAAATGTTAAGACACAATGTAGCTTTAAACCATTGTTGGTTTTGAGGGAATGGGTACATTAGGGTAATTCCATGAATATCTGTATATTCTGTTCAGTTCTGTCTCTTGCTCCACAGATCAGATGTCAGTGAGGAACTGACACCAAAATGTGAAGATTGTGAACTGTCTTAATTGCTTTTATCTCACTGTGACATACTTTTAAAATGCAAGCCAGTCTGTTTCTTCCATAATGTAAAAAACATTTACTTGAATCACAAGTAAAGTGTAACATCAGGAAAAAAATAGTGTGCAATTATTTTTATTATGGTTAAAAGAAAAAGCTAATAGAAATATACTGCAGAGCCTTAAGGGTTATACTGGACTGTGCTGTATTTTTACCACAGTAAAATCTATTTCCTCAGAATAAAGAATAGGAGTGACTGCCAGAAACTGATGAATTTTACCTGTTGTGCTTATGTCACTTACAGATCCAGCTCTAGACAGAGAGCTAAAAAGTATTTTTCGTAACCATTTAAGACTCAAGTGGTGTTTTCATTCTCAAGAAGCAGTTACTTAAAGGAGAAGTGTTAAGTCCCTTATCCTACAATACAATCAAAGTAACTGGGAGAGAAAAATAAAGTTTAGAGATACTATAAAAAAGACAAGAGGATCCTAAAGCATAGAAAAAGTTTCTTCCATTTCATAAAATGCTTTATAAGAAATGTTCAAAGTAGATATTTAAATGAGGAAGAGAGTAATGGTTTGTCACACTACCATATCTTTTCTGTGCCATTGAAGTCACATGGAGTTATGGTATTGTGAGGCAGAAGATCAGTTCTTGAATGAAAGAAAAAATACGAGGCTCAAATGTCAACCAAGGACAAAAGATGATGAACAGCATGTGAAGCAATTGCAAAAGAAGACAAAGAGAAGAGGAATAAAGAAGTCAAGGATAAGCACAGCTAATGGTTACAGCCACTGCACCTAAAACAAGATGAACTTCTGGCTAGGTGAACACTAAAATAATCCATGAAGTGCTCTTACAACATCAGTTACCTCTTGTTCTGGGTCATCATCCAGCAAGGTGAAACGCTTTTTCACCACTCGACCAGAAGCTGTTACAGTAACACTGTTGTTCACCTTTGGAGAAACATAAAAAAGTGTCTCTAGACTTCGGAGCAATTTAGTTTCCATCAATTTGACAATGTATCTGTTTCATATATTTTTCTGTCTGACCTTGTTTTACTCATGAGCTACATAAAGCCCTGGTGCTGCTGTTTTCTTTATGAGTTCATGAACTTAGTGACTTTATTTGAGATATTATTTCTATTTACTCATATTCAGAGGTGTCCCACAGAGGTGGCAATGGTTCTCAGCTTTTTGATCAGAAGTGACTAGAACCAAGATGCTGGCATAAAAATTAATACTGCTAAATCACCACCATTTTTTTCCCTGAACTTTTCCTTCCAGAAGATGGGAAAAGTAGCATCTAAAACCACCATGTCTGCTTCCGCTGGGCTTCATTAACACCAGAAATATTAAAAAATAGGTTATCAGTGTCTTAATAGAAGTTAAAAGGAATAAGCACAGCACAGGCAGGATTAGAACTCATATTTGTCTCTTCTTACTGTAACAGAGGTTACCTACACAACTCTCAAAAAGCAGTATGGCAAGTTATTAGATGACCTGGCATTTAGTTTTTGAATTCAATGCAAGTTTTGTTCTTGAGTTTGTTTAGATTTTTAATACACAAACCTTTTTTCCTGCAAAAGCTTAAAAATCAGCATCACAGATTCGCAGACATTTTACAGTATTCGAACTATAGAAAACTTGCTTTAAGCTATGACATAACCTTGTCTGCTGAATCAAAATGAATCAAAGTTACAGGCACTACCTAGAATTTTTTCACATATGCTCTTTAACCTTTTTGACATTAGATTGTCTTTGTGATTCTAGATCACGGAAGACTTCATGAAACAACTGAGGTGATTTAAGAGCTCAGTTCTACCAGTAGTTTTAAATCATCCTCTCACACTTGATTCCACCTTTCTGCACTCTTCTGATCCACTGATGACTCAGTCCTGTTCTGCTCCAGTTCAGCAAAACAAGCAAGCAGAAAGTACTCACCTTTTCTTCCAGGTTATTATTCTGTTATTTTAGTGCACTGATTTGGCTCACCAAAGGTCAGATGAATGCCAAACTTGTCACAAGAGAATGACAGGTGTGCATGGCTAGGAAAAGGAATGGACTTTTGGAAGCAATGTAGTATCTTTGTTGTCTTATGAAGAATTATCTCTAAGTTATGAGAGACTTGAAACATTTCTAGCAGTTGTATGACCAACTTACCTGAGCGCCAGAGATATACACAATTATCACTTAGTGGCACCTTCATTTTAAGGAAATCTGTCACCATCTTTTAAATATGTTTTATATCCGTGATACATGGTTACACTGCACACCTTAAAGAATGATGAAAACTAAAGAAAAGACTGGAGGTTTTAGAAATCTATCCTGGAAGTATTACTGTTTTCAAAATTCTTTTTGTACTGCTTAAAGTCCAATGAAGACAGAAAGTCTTTCAATAAACTTTGGATAAAGCCCATAAACCCACAGTGATTACTCAAATATGCAACGCCCTGTTTATAGCTCAAAATCACACATTGTGATCTCAGACACTAAACTCACACAGTTTTCTCTGTTGGCTACAATCGTAAAATCTTCTGCAATCTCCATTTGATCTGCATGATTTTTAACTTCCTTAAGCTTTAAGACTCTACAAAAGAAACAAATTACAAAGTAAGTCATGTATTCTAATCTGCTTACTACAACATTTCTATATAATTATTTTAATCTAGTACATTAAAACATTGTAAATAAATGAAATGGAAATTAATTATTTTTGTAATTTATGTTTATCAGTGAAATTTTGACACAGTGGTCCTTGAGTATTTTTCATACCAGAATCTAAACTGTGGGCTCTATTGCCCATATTTATCACACAGAAATCTGCAGATGTTTCTAGAAGAACTTTTGATTCTGACAAATTAATAGATTTTATGATTTCTATAGTCTGATGAGTGTTTGGGCCTGCAAATTGTCAGACTTTATGCAGTTATGCACCTTCTGTAATAAATAAAAGATTTGAGTAAAAAAGGCTCATACTTTATCAAATTTGGTCCCACGTGGATTATTCTACCTGACATATCTGGGTGGAAATATATCCAGTCAGGTTCAAGTGAACAGCACTTCATATCCTGTATGCCATTTTTTGCCTGAAGAAGAAAAGGAAAGCTTAGAATATTAGTATTTTGAAAGTCTCACCAATCTAGTTAAAGAGGAAATACTGAGCTCCTCACTATATACCTCTGGAGGCTTTAAAGTATTGCTCCTACACATGACCGGAAAGGATGGCAGTGGAACAATAATAAAACAATAATAATAAAACAATAATAGTAAAACAATAATAATAAAACAACAATAATAAAAAATAATTAAAACAACAACAGTAATAATAAAAAGACTCAATTCCAATTCTCAAGATATTCAGTGGAGCAGTTTTGAGATTTTTAATATGCAATAAGCAATAACCTTGTACCTTAGCTATATATTGTCCTATCTCTCCTGAAACTAAGCAGAATGAAGATTTAACCTACAGTGTGCAAACACTTCAACAGTTCCAACTGTTTGAGTATCCAAGACATGGGATGTGTCAAGAATTAGGACAGAGTTTGACTTGAGTTTCAAACCTCAGGCTTAGCCTCTTTTGTGCAAATTATTTGTGGAGCATGGAAGCCTGGAATGCCTTGTGATTTCAGCAATCAGATGCAAGCCAGGCAAAATCTCGGGATTTTGGCAGTGGCTTTCTGTTGTTAAATTTAGCTGACATCGATCATTCAAGTTGCCAAATGTATGAACCCACATAGAAAACAACAGATGGAAAGGATTCTGCAAGTCCATTTGAATCAAAATTGATCTTCAGCTACAATTGTGAAAGATCAGTTTTGAAAATAAGATAGGAGGGAAATAATTGATCAGGCAGGCAAAAGAGATAAGGACATTAACAGATGAGACTTATTTAGTCAGGAAACTCTGAACAGGCCCAGAAGTTGTTTGAAATACCGAATGATCTTCAGGTCAATTCCAGATTCAAAATAAAAGCTGAGATGGAGGGCTCACACAAAATAGTATTTGTATGATAAATAGTACAAAACCAAAAATAATTAGGAACAGATTAAGCTAACTAATAAAACTTTTCTAGGGACAGAAGGGGATTAAACTGAGCAATCAAATCTTTTTAGGGAGAGAGAGAAGGTACAAGTCAAAGATAAACTACAAACATTAAGGACATTTATTCTGCAATAGCCTAAAATTTAGAAGAATTCTGTAGTCAGCATTTAGTAGGCTGACTAGTCAGAAGTGCATTAGCATGTTACCATGCAAGGAAGCAGGTAATGAGACTTCACTTTTTAGTCATGAATACAGTGCTGTGTAGCTCTGACAGCACTATCAGAGTATTGGAATGAAGGAAATATGGGAAGCAGTACTGACTCAGAAGGAAGTATTTTACACACAACTCCATGGGATAGCTAATTTGATACTGGGGTGAGCCCTGTGAAAGCACTACACTGGTAAGCAAAGGTATTATAACCTACTCAGAGTAAGAGATGAAAACAAACATAATACACATTCATTTCAGAGAAGCTGCTTTCTCAATATATTACCAAAGCATTGTCTTTCAGAGAACAAATGTGGAAGACTCCTTTATGTTTTTTCTTGTTAGGTGTGATGATATAGTGCCAGGGGTAACCTCCAATTTGAAATGCATTCTCCAGAGAAGATGCTTCAAATAGCAAAGGTGGGGTATCTGCAAATATTCAGTAACATTAACACCATTAGTAGCAGAACAATCACAATTCCATTGATCCTTACAATTCTAAATTCCAATAAAACTGCTAATTCTTCAGAACTTTTGAAGATTGGTGGAAACACATTGCCTATGAACTCTTTTCCAGCAGCAGCTATGCTACTTCACCCAGCATCCAGATGCACATCTGCAGTTCCCTCTGGAGGGTTACTGCCTTCTCAGATCTTGATGATGAATACTCTTCTAGTACCTTTAACTTATGAGCTAAGACACAGCAAATAATTAAAATTATTCCAGCTCATCTGATTGAGAAAGGATGTACACATGAACAGATCAAAGACCATATCAAAATGGTGACTGTTCTCTTGGGAAAAACAGTGATAAATAACTGGAAACAGCAAGCAGCAACCTCAAATAACAGAATTCAATGCAGGAATGTAGAATATTCAGATTCTGCTTTCTCCTTTTGTGTAATACAACAAAATAGTGTGGACCACAATGGATGCAATCTGTAGCTGACTTCATAAAAATCAATCAAAATATAGAAGTTTTTGCAATTAAGGGCAAAAGATATCTAATTTTCCTTTCAGTTCAGTTGGGATAAATTACTGAGATGTACTAGGCCATTAGTACAAGTGTTCTGTTTACTAAATGAGAGGCATCTTTGAATGAAATGGACTGCACAGAACTTTAGAACTTCTACCATCTAGCTAAATTTAAGCAATTTCTACAGCTGCTATATGTGGATCAATTTTAGACTGAAGATCAGCTCTTTCTAGCAGTACAGACAAAAGCTGGGGAAAAAACTGACAAAATGTGGAGAAAATCTTCTGCAATTACAAAGGGAATTTACACAGGCAGAATATAAAAACCCAGACTGAATTAGTGCAAGGAGGACAAGGCTTGGACTTTGAGTATCTGGACTTTGAGTCCCAAAGGTCTTATCCAAATTTTGACTTGTTCTTATCCTGCTTTGTCTAGATAATTGCCCTAATGCCAATGGTGCTGTCACATGACATCAGATATTATGTTTATGGAGTGCTTCTCTCCTCTTCCTTTGGTCATGTTTCCATCAATTTAGCCATTTAGATTGAATGGAATTAGTTCACTGCCAATGGAAATGAAGTCTTTACTAAGCTGCAAAGTGGCTGTGTCCCATTTGCCTTTTGGAGTGGCACATAGGAAATGGCAGATTCTGTGCAAGAGATAACAAACTATAGGTTATAATAAACTCTGCTGGAAATGTAGAGAATGTTGCAGGTGGAAGTATAAGCAAAGGACCTACTGGTACTAAAATCCGTCAGAAAATGAAAAAGGAGTTAAAGTTTGTGACATTTTACCCAAACAACTTTGTAAATAGAGCTTGTATATCAAAGTGCCTCAAAAATTCTGGTAGATGGACTAAATGATACAATTAATGTATCTCAGTAGTATATCAATATACTGAGGAGTAGAGGCTGCTTATAAAATATTCCTTTCCTTTGGATGTTCATAAACAAAGATTTGCAAGATTGTAGCCACCTAAACCACTGTGACAATGTGATTCTGATGCCTCAACTCCATCTTTCCCGTTGTATGTCACTTGCTCTTGTTGCTTAACACCTCCTGTTTTATTGTTTGCAAGTCCTTTCCCAAGTCTTGCCAGTTTTCAATCTCCAGTTGAGCTTCTTTGTCCACTTCCTTTAAACTCTGCAAACTTATCTAAACAAAGTTGCTCCTGGCAGCACTAACAAGTGTTTGTTCTAAACCCAAATAAAACCAAAGAAACAACAACAAGAAAAAGTTTCTACAAAGTATCCTTCTCCTTGCTTTTTTTCTGAAATTACTGTATCAGCTAACAATAAATCAAACTACAGTTTTAAGTTCTGGGGCATTCAGAAAATCACATGCTGTGACCAAAATCAATTCCTCACCAGTTAAGAGCTGTAGCATAGTACATTTTAGCCTGTAAGTTTTGATCTCTCTACACTTCCTTTTGGGTACCTCACACCATAAAAACAGTACTGTAATAATGCCCATCCCTTCAGACAATTTCTGTGGGGAGGCTAGGACTTAAGTAAGAAAGAAAACTACACACAGTTAAATTATAGTAAATACAAGGCTGCACTGTGAAACTGTTAAGATCTCACTCACTGAAGCATCTGCCCATCTCATCCTTGAGCAAAAACAGCTCCAAAACCACAGGAATGCAACTATTTGCAAAAAGCAGACATGAAAAATGTATGTCATGGGTTCAAAACTTCCCAACCACAAATTCCTGAATATGATTAAAGACCAAAAAGGTTTTTTCCAGGACAGTGGTTTTAAGTCTCAAAACTAAAAACTACAATGATCTATAAGCCATGGGATCGAATCTTCCTATTAAACTTCCCAGAGCAGGTTTCCACAGGCCCCTGACATTAAATGGTGATTTCACAGATCGAGATAGAGACAAAAATGGGGGAAGATTTCCTTTTGCAAAAACTGGGAAATCAAATATAGCAGCCTACTGCTTTGTTTTGATAAAACATTGCATTACAATTTTACTATGTAAGACTCTATTTTATCTTTGTGTACTCTCTCGTTTTTATATAAATCTGGATTGATTTGTCTCATTATCTGACACTCAAAAAACCACAAAAAGGCATTTTTATGTGGAAAATTAGATGAAAAAACCCATTTAATACAGAAACATTCCAAATAAATAAATAAATAAATAAATGCATTCTTTGATATTTGTGAAACCAACCTTTTAATTTTTTTAGATGCCTCAAGTGTAAGTTTGTGAGAATGCATTTTTTAAGTAAGAAAAGAAATTTCGAAAGAAGTCTCAGGTTTTGTGCATTCATTAAGATTCTTAGCACCAAATTCTGTAAACTCAAGTGCACCAACAGAAGCCACTGTTGGCTTTTAGAGAAAGAAGTCATTACATAATGCAGAACATTTATAAATTAATGATTTGAGGCATTAGAATTGTTTTTAAGAATTTGTTCTCTTTTCAGGAATTCATTTTACTGAAACTGGCACATTTCTGACAACCTAGAATGTCAAAATGCAAGTCAGACAAATTGTATTCAGTCTCTTTGAATTTCCTCTGCAAGTTACAGTAAATATTCTCACATCTTTTGCTTACATACCATCGACTGTTTCTGGGTGCTACTAACAGCTATCCTAGTCCTTCCTCTTTCTAAAGAGCAATTGCATCTCAGAAATAAACAAAGGGGTTTCCATTTCATGCATTGATCATAAAGTTTTTCAGATAGCTCAGTTGCTCTAACAGTTTTCTTGGTGTGTCCTATATAATTATTACTGTAATTAGAAGTAAAGCAAAGTGCATTTTACTGTGATGTAAATCCAGAAATACAGCTACAGCATAATATGAGCACAGTACTTTTAATATTTTTTCTTAGTGTGAAATAAGTCACAATCAATCCATACAAGCCACAGTCAAGTCAATATAAGGATCATAATTACCTGTTATTTTAATGTTACAGGGAAGACCAAATGGATACTTTCCTACAATTCCCACCTGACCATTCCAGTTGAATTCTTGTCCCAAATGAAATTGTTGTTCCATGAACTAAAATAACACAGAACAATTTAGCTTTACAGATGCATATTTACTTGCTGTTTAGTTTTACTCTCTATTACTGATGCATTCTTAACCTTGTTAGATACTGCTTGAGGTATTATTTTTGAATTAATGTTTGATTTTTGATTGAAGGATATAAATTGCCAAGTCTAACTGCAGTTCTGTTTGAGATCAAACTTCCCCATGCCCACCAATTTCTGGCCTTAATAATCATCTGTAACTACAGACTAGGTGTGTAAAGAGAAGCACATCTGATGTAACATGTTCACAACTCCCCAGAAGTGCCTGTCTGACCCTGGATCTCTTGTGTTTTGTCACCTGTAACTGTTGCAAGTAATTTTTCTGATAGTGTATCCATTTGTATCTTCTGAGTATAAATAGACCTAGGCAGGAACCTACACACCCCATGTACTTCTGTAGAGTACCTGAATATTTGACTTGTTACCCAAAAATAGCATGGACTGTATGAAAACTCTTTATTTCATTACCTGTTCCAAAATTGCCTTGAAGTTATAGAGTCTGACCAGACCCATGCTATACATTACAATCAGGATTCCATTAGAAACAGCAACATCTGTCACACTATTACCAAAAATCTGGAATAAAATGAAACAAAAAATATTCTATTAGAGAAGAAATAATTGAGAGAAAACACAAATAACAGACATTATGCCCTTGATTTTGCAATCACTTTATTATTTTTATCCTGACCAAACTCTGTGATCAGTGTTTAAATTCAAATTTTCTGTAACTCATCTGTTCTGCTGAGTTTCTTTACTGCATTGCACTGCAGTAACACCTATGACATTAGTCATACTCTGCAAGCAGATTAATGCTCTAATCAATTCTCAGTATATCTTCATATCATGCTACCCAGTTATTATCATACATGAATAGATGATATTATTCAGCATCCCACAGGAACATTAGCAAAACTAGCAACTAGATCTAAAAGTCCTGATTTCAGATCTTCTGTTCTTTCTTCATCCCCAGGGTAAAATACGAGTCTAATCACAACTCTATGACTGCATACAGCTGTACTAGAACTACATTATCCAGCTGTCACAGAGTACAGGGTTCTCTCTGCATCCAAATTAGACATATACATGAGAAGCTGACTTATCTTTTTTAATAATTATGCAGTATTCATTTGTGCCACTGTTTAACACATCACTGAGCAAACCCCACAAACTAATTCTTAATATTTAATTATTACCAACATGTGAAGTTGATAGAATGTTTTTTAACAGATATGCTTGAAAATGTAGATTTCTTTAATAGACTCACTATGTGAAAAAGCAATTAAACCAGTTAAAACAGGCTTAAAAACAATAAAAAAATAAAGAAACCCAGGAACTGTAAGACACCTACATCTCAACACTACTAGTGATTTTGTGATCTGTTTGGTTCTGAAAGATATATTCACTCCTGAGACTTTGCCTTTTATTTAGTTTTATGACTCTTTCTCAACACATTTGTTAGCTTAGGTCTCAGTGTCTTTCAGACACAAACTCTAATAATCTTCCAACCCTAAAGTCTCCTTTCCATCCTTGAGACCTCAGCCACTCTGAACTGAGAATGGATTGTGGTGTACCATCTCAGTAAAGCTGAGGCATGAGGTGCATTCTGCAGTCTTAAGCAGTAACACTAACTCCAACTCCAACCTAACAGTTCCATTCCACTGCTCTGGGTCAGCTCTGGCACTGCCTTCACTGCTTGTGTCTCCTGCTGGGTGAATCCTCACATCACAAATGCTGCCCCTTCCATTACAGTTTGAACAATTTCTCTGATGGGTGCTCAGTACAGACCCAGCTGAAGAAGTGCTCTTTCACATGTTCTGCCTGCTATGACCACCATGAATCTGGCATGCCATTCCTAATCAGATTGAGAATACCTTTGATATTGGTAATGTTTTTTTCCACTCCTAAATACTAATTTTGAACAGAGCAATACACAGTACTCCCAAGCTTTCATGGACTCAAATGAACAAGTTTAACCCCCTGCCTTCACCTGCCAGGCCCTATTTCAATTACAGCCTCAACCAAACACCAGCTGAAATTCTACTTATAGCTCTGGACCCTAAAAGACACTACCTCACAGAACCAAAAAGACAGAGTTTGTATGTTTGTACTGTTCCATGTGTAAGTTGTATCCAGAGCTTTCTTAACTTAAAATAGAACAGTAAAAATTACAATCTGGCTCAAAATTTCTTCCTAAGTATATACACTTATAGGTTGCTTGTTCTTGACTGATAAAGCAAGACATATTTATTTTTGTCATTCAGTAACAGTGATAATAAAAGTGTGAAACATTTGTAACTGCATATAGAATTCATAGACTATTACTAGGACTGGGTCAGAGGCACATCTGTCTTTGTTTAAGCAGGTGAAAAGAAGTGTACAAACACTTTAGGGTTCCCTAATTCTTTTGATTGCTCTAAGAAAAGGCTAAAGTCCTGCATGTCAAACAGTAACCCAGTAACAATCCATTTGTATCTTCTCTTCTGGTCATTAGAATGAAGAACATTTGCCCCAACACCTCTATCAGACACAAGAACACTGCTGCTAATTAATGTTTCAGTTGCTTTTACAAGCTGTAAGTATGACTTCTGAAATTCTGAAGTAAGTGCCTAAACTACAACTCTCATAGAACTACATTACAGATTACATATTATTAGAGAAATTAACTTACCTTTTTGTTTATTTCCAGCATTCCAATGAATGAAAGAGGCAAAACTTGGAATACAGCAAGATAAAACAATACACTCTGTTGGATTCCTGCCTGGGAAGCAACAATACTGAATATAGTTACTAAAGGTAGGACACCTTTATCTTCTACCATAACAGCCAAGTACAATGTCCCCATCTGTCAGAGATCAGACAGCTACAGAAGCTGAACTGGGTAGCACCACAGACCTTTTGGCCCTGGTACAGTGAAAGCTGAGGGAGAGATAAACTCAAGGCAAGAACAGAAGTGAACACAGCATGTCTGGTCACTGCGACCCTCTGACACTGATCTTTGACCAAGGAAGGTACAAAAGAGGCCAAAGAGGTAACAAAGAACACTAGAAATGTGAGAAGAGTAATCAGAAGATTGTGTTTCTGAAGGGGACTGGGACAAAGGGGTCTGAGTGGACAGTTCTCTATGAAGGTAGTGACCTAGAAATACTGGTAAACTGTGTCATAAAGTGCCTTTGCTTTGCTGCCATAAGCAGAGTCCATGTCGGACAAGGCTCTCACCCATCTTTGGGCTTGTAATTTTTTTTTTTGATTGATGTTGTAAAAATGAGTTTTTCAACACACTTACCTGCCGTGCTGCTGCAGGGAGCTTATTCTGAGCTGACTTTACAATCATTACCTCCTGAGGAGTATCCCAGCTCAGATACCTATTTGTGACAAGAAAGGCCTGTCTTAGTCACTTAAAAACCATTTATAAATATATTATTTCACATAAAATATAATCAACTGTAACTAAGCAGATGCCTGTACCCAGGCAAACTTCAGTATTTGATTTGGAAGAAGTGCTCAAGATGTTTGCTGTTTGCAATAATGCAGAAATCCATGGAACTAGGAGTGACTTATTTCATACAGGATTGTGAGAAAAATTTGGAAAGCATGAATATTCACTCTCTTAATTTTTCACCTTCCCTTCATAATCACCACTTTCTTATCCTTCACCCTGAAGAAAATATTTTTTTTCTGAAAACCCAAAAAAAAGAAGCAGTTTAGCAGAAGCAGTAGCTGCTCTGCTTTAAAAGAGAAACATGGTTAACCTATGGAAAAGAACCTTTGCAAATTAAAAGCAGCTCAGACTTCGAACATGTTGTTTGTATGTTTGATCAGGTTTGTTTTTCAGCTCTTAAATCCTTCTTCTGGTATGTTGCCATTGCAATACTAAAGGCTGTAAAGTTGTCAGAGAAAAGCAAATAGTAGGCTAGGGTTTGTGGAACTTGATACCAAATCTGACCCCATAATACTTAAGTAGATGAAATTCTTCTACAGGTGAGAGCATGCAAGAACAGTACCCCAGCTAATGTTCTAGATTAACACGCCTGTTGTCAGCCATAGGGTAGTACTAGAATAACACAATTCCCTTTTTCCTCCACAGTACTAATCACTGTTAATTACATTAAGCCCTCCTTCTCCACTATACTACTACTGACTGTTAATGATGTAAAGCCTAGTTGTTGTTTAATACCTGAAGAATTTGCAACAGGAACCAGCAAGATACACTTTTTCCAGTACTTCTCCACTATCAGCAGAGAGACGTAGAAGCCAGTTCTGCACTGTCAAGACTATCAGGGAAGCTTTATAATCAGATGGACTCGGTAGCAATTCCCCCTACATAAAAAAAAAAAAAGGCTATTAGAAAGAAGTTTGTATCAGGAGGATACAAAACATTTTGACACAGTCAGAAGAACATGAAAATAAACACACATTCCTCAAAAAGTGAAGGAGGAAAGCTGCCTGCTAATCACATCAGTATCCTTAAGCTTGTGTCTGTGCCAAATAATTACCTATGACATAAATAATCTGCTGTCACACTTTTTGCAAGACAGCTACCTTTTCTAGAAAAGGCACCCTTTAAAAAAATCTTTGCCTTGCAAATATTAACTGTTTATTGATCTAATTGATACCTTGAAGAGAAAATTGTTTAAGTATTTCAAAATAAGACATTCAGTGTTAACTCAACAATAACTGCTGCAAATGGTATTTACACTGCTTTGGTTTTAGGCACCTCAAGGATAGGGCTAATATTTCTAAGCTCTAAGTGGACACTGGGTGAAGGAGAGAAATGATGTAATTATCAGGTAGAAACAGTAGAACAGTTTTTGGGCAGGTCGCTTCAACAGGCCTCCAGTGTATCTGCTTTTTGCTTTTTTTAATGTCAACAGATATGAAGAAAACTGAAACACCCAGCTACTGTCCTTGCCATTTAAAAAATAAAGAAAAATATAATTTGAATTTATTTTATAAGAAATTTAGAATTAGTTGCATAAGAATAAAAGCACTGGTTTTAAAATCTTCCCTGAGAGCTTACAAAAAAAGCATTTGAATGCACTATTGAGAAATTCAGAAGTATACCTCTAAATGTTCAGTTAATATAAATAAGGCACATGTTGCAAACCTTTAACGACCTAACTCCATAAAAACATTGAGAAAACAGTTTGGAAGGAAAAAGCACTCCATTCTAAATGTTTCATCAAAATGTATCAATCTAGTATTTTGCACAAAAATGCTCTAGTAAAAAGTAATCTTACCAGTGGGCATTCCAATAATAAAGCATCTTCTATTTTTTCAGCCTTGGCACACTTTGACTTTTGATAAATTAGTCTTGGCTGTTGTGCAATGCTAGAGGAAAATGATTGCTAATCATTAGTCTGTTTTGTAGACCACTTTCTATCAACAAGTAATTTCATGCAGTTTTATAAATCCTGCGTTCTCCTTAGGCAGGTCAGAAATCTAAACATCGTATTTTTACTTTGTAAATGCACCTGAAATTGTTCTCAAAATAAGGCCTAACAAACCATAGTAAATATAATGTAATATTTAAAAGCTAAACTTCTACAAATCTTTTGGACTGGTCTTTTTTTTTTTTTGTTTTTAGTTTTCGGTTTACTTTTACTTTTGGGTTGGTTTTGTTTAAGTATCAATTCAATAGTAACATTCTTGCTCTAGTGATATACATTAAGAAAAAAGCATATTTCAAAAACTAATGATCATCCTGGAATCTTCCCCTCAACTTCCTCCAATGCTGCCTTTCATAACAAAGGTGTGGCATCATGTTCAGATATTTAAAAAAACCTCTACTAATTAAAATTGATGCTGTTTGGGTTTTGCCTTTTTTCTTTTTATATATTCTCTGTATTCTTCACACATATGTTTGTAACTCTGTTACCTATCATATTAATAGCTAGTTTTCCCAGTGCTTTTCCATGGCCTTTCCCTAGGCAGAAATACAAAACAAATTCCAGAGCTCCAAGCCCTGGGAGGGACAAGGCCCAGTTCTCCCTTGGTCCTTCCTGGGAACCAAGGCCGAGAACAACTCTTAGAGATACATTCTCATGGACAAAGCACAACTTGTGCTGAAGCCCCCAGAGAAGGGGCTCGACCTAGGGGGGTAATTGGTGCTTTTTATCAATTATGCTAATTTCCTAAAACCCAAACTTGTGTACTCATCCCTGTAGGGGTGGGCTTTTGTGGACATCTTTCAATAACTGCCTCTGAAGGCCTTAACTAAAGATCCCCTTTTATATTACCTCCTTACTAAAATTATCTTGAGTTTCATTTCCAGGTTAGGAAAAAGGCAGCAAAATAAAAGCTTTGTCCTGTGCAGAGTTTTGCCCTCTGGGAGAGGATGAGACAGAGAAAAACCTGAAAGATGTTAGACAGGTTAACCCAGTACTGAAAATATTCAGACAATGTAGGAATAAAAGCAGATTTAGATCTCAGTTGTGGGTGACAGATAAACTAATTAAGTCTTAGTGGTTTACCCTGACAGAGTAGTTTGTCTTTTATGTATCATATGACACTATCTCAAAACTGCTCTGCCCACAACTTCCTCAGCAATGCAGTTCTCCAAGTCCAAGCTACATCCCTCACTGTAGGGACAGGCAAGGACAAGGGCAGGTGCCTGGTGGTTCCTGTCCTCTACCCTACCATGTGCTGCCTCCTAACCTGTGTCTCTGCAACTGATCATGGAACAGGAGAATTAGATGGGAGAGTTGATATACAAAATACATTTGCAAAAACTAGCACGTACTGCAGGCTGTACTTTTACATGAATTTACTTATTTTGTGCAGAAGTTACATAGTACCAAACTTGTTACATAGGCTGATTATGTAACACACTCTTTAGCACAGTACTAGTTGCCAGACTGCAAAGAACTACTTTGTTTCATTTGGCTTTTTAGTGCAAGATTAGAAAATTGTGTTATTCTTCCATTCCTGCTCTGAAAGCTGAGGTTATGCAGCACCATAAACATCAGGTTTTCTTTTACCAAAGTAGGTGTCACATTAAGATACAACAGCATATAAATGTAATTGAAAGATTGTAAACCAAACCTGCTTATTTTTTGTTCCTAAGTAAAGTCCATTTAATTCCCAGTAGCTATTTGTATGAGTGAAGTTAGCAATGTAGCACAGAATCAGTCGCAAATCTGTAAGCCAGTACCTCATAATTGTAAATTTATTACCTGGTAATACAGCATTGGTAATTGTCCATGTAAATTCTTCCTCTTTCATATGCAATAGGAGATGCAGAATGAGTTGTCCAAACATTCTTGAATTTAGTACTTTCCTGAAACACAATAGTTTTAATAGTGATGGCTGTTTGTAACAAACTTTGCTTCTGAAAAATATTTTATTTGGCTCCTGCAACTTAGTAACTTATATTAATTAATAATTTACTGCTGAATACACAAGAAAGAATCTTACTTGGTTTTTATAAAAAAAAAATAACAGACCTTTTATAAAAAAAAATGTCTTTTTAAAGACAATATTAAATTAAGAGACGAATTAAAATATTTTTAATTAGCTATAATGGACAGCAGGGGTAAGGAATATTTTGTCATTAACTTGCTGGTACTAAAACTGTCAACTAAACTTCCATGGTGACTTTTTAAATCCCCAGAATACAAATATACAGAGAACTCTTTTATCTGTCATTAATTTGATTTATTGAACACCTAATTCCATTGTGCTGGTGGTGTTTGGTGTGAAAGATAGAAGATAGAAAGATAGAAAAAGGTATTTACAGTTATTTGCAATAAGCGCCGAAA
The DNA here is from genome assembly GCA_024734555.1 of Trochalopteron elliotii. NCBI lineage: Eukaryota > Metazoa > Chordata > Aves > Passeriformes > Leiothrichidae > Trochalopteron > Trochalopteron elliotii. The sequence goes on along the minus strand of JANPWX010000011.1, from coordinate 11,632,923 downwards.
ACTTTAATGAAATAAATTGCTCACATGTATTTGATATATCAGGAGCTCTAGATCATTAACAAAGGTTCCAGTCTTAGAAAAAAGAAGTGTAAATCAGACATATTTTTGTTTCAGGAAACCTTGCATGCCTATTGATCTAGTTACATAGGCAGACACTTCAGCTGACTTCCAATAAATGTATTTTCAATATATGATAATTGCCCATTCACTTCCACATTCTTTTCTAATGTATTTCTATCAACTACTGTATGGAAGCAGTAATTGTTTTGACTTAAAAAGAAAAAATAGTTCAATTTGTAATTGGTTTAATTCCTATTTTTTCTGTAACATCAGTTTCACTGAGAACTGGGGTTACGTTTACCTGAAAATTTCTGCCGATTATTTTATTATGCGAACTCCTTTGAAATTCAACGTGAAGCACTAAGAATTTAAGATTAGTGTTAAGTATGAAGCCATCTTAGGGAAATAGGTGATATAAGATCTCATAAAAGCTTGTTTTGAACACAATTATTGGATATACAAGTTCCTCTGCAGTTTTTGCCCAGCATAATCCTCATCTACGATCATCTCTAGGTTTGAGGCTTGTGAAATAAATTTAACCATTGCTAACTCTTTTCATCAAAACCGCACCTTTTTTCTCCCCACATCTGTTCTCCAGCGTGGCCGGGGACCTCTCGAACATCTGGGCTGAGGACTGACACTCAGCCCGTCGGCTGAAAGCCCGGACCCGCAGGGCTGCAGCCAGCGCCCAAACGGAGCCTATTACCTGACACATGATCTTTCTCAGGAGTCCCAGGTTCTTCCTGTGGGCGACTCCAGCATCTCTGGCATAGAAGCCGTGGGCCCTGCGGCTGAGGAGGCGGCAGACGTTGTGCACGCCGCACGCCCGGAGGGCGGCCCTGCCCCCACCGGCGGCCGCCTGCGGGCATGTTCTCGGCCCGCGGGGCCGGGTCGCCTTTCTCCCCCGCTCCACAGTAGACTATTCCGA
>JANPWX010000011.1:11580733-11631572 GCA_024734555.1 Trochalopteron elliotii | reverse complement strand
ATAGTGCTCTGGTGTACGGGAGCGCTGCGGCGTTGGTGCTGATGCGGCACCGCTCCGAGGACCGGGCAGGAGCAGCCGCTGCGCAGCGCTTGGTGAGAATCACCGGCAGCGGCCGGCGGCCGGTTCCGCGGAGCCGCCCGCGCATCAGGAGCTCTGCCCCGGACGGGCTTCCCGCCCCTCCTGCGCTGAAAGATGCGGGCGCTCGACGTGCGGGGTGTGCAGATGGAAGCGTTTTACCCGTTGCTTTTTAAAATAAAGGCAGGAAAGTTTTGTTAGTGTAGTAAGGAGAAGTGTGAACTTGTATCTTCTTTCTTTTAAAATGTCTCTGCTGTAGAGCTCAGCCCTCGGGGTTGGGTGCAGGGCATTCCCAGGGGTGAATGGCCTGGCACCTTCGAGCCTTTGGGCACCGGCCACGGGCCTTTTTGGGTACGGTGGTGTGGGATTGAGTGTACCGGACCTGAGGGGAAGGTTGAGGGATTTGTTGAAACCAGTTTAAAACTCCAAGATCCACAGAAACTTCTTAAATTGTATGACACTTCATTTTTTGTATTTTTAGAGCTACATCCCAAATGTTGTCACAGTCATCAATCGCTACTTGCCGGCAGAGCGACTGAAGTCTTGGACAGACTCGTTTCTCTTCCTTGCCAGAGGCCAAGCACCCAAATGGGGTAATCAAAAGCTGCTGATCTTTTTGTGTGCCCATATCTGTTCTTCAGGATCTGAGTGGAACCTTGACTCTTCACTGATACTGAAGGAAGGAGAGAGTCTTTTAAGTTTCTGCTTTGCAGTTATTGCTTGAAGGGAGCTAAACACACAGTGGTTGCAGTTGCTCCTTCAAAGAGCTGATTAGGGCAGTAAGTAGAGCATGCTGTCCGGATTTGCAACATCACCAGTGACTTCAGAGCTGGCAAGGCAGGTTGTAGCTCATCAAAGTCCACATGGACATCCCGAGTCCTGCAAGAATGTAAATGGATGAGGTTCTTGAGTATAAACTGTAGACAGTAGTAAAATTCATGCTGCTCTATTGCAATTCTCATCACCTTTAATAAAAACCTCCATAGTTTGTGTTGAGACAAATCATCTTTTCTAAGGCAATGCATTTAAATATTCAGTATTTTGTAGATAATATGGTTAAAATAGTTTAAGTGATTGCATTTGGAGGTTTAGATGTATCTTCACTGTGCAAGTATGTGTATACATACACATAAAGTCTCAATAGTTTTTTTTTCCTTTTCCTCCTTCCTGTCTAAGTAGCAGCCAGCAGAGGGTGTGCAGAGTAATGAGGGACACTTCTTTGAGTATTCAAGTAAATGTTTCCAGTAAATCTGCAGGATTTATCCCTCCTTCTCTCTCTTTGCATAAACTATTTCCTCTTTGCTCTACTATTTTTAACAGGCTACCTCATAGCTTGTGGAAAACAGGCACTTCTCACTCAGCACACATATATGTGATAAAAATCATATCTGGTGGAACAGGTTTGTTTGTTGTTATCTGCTTTGCTTTTTAACTAATTTAACTTTGTTGTCTCTACAGGAATCAGAATAAATGAAAATAATTTTCCTTTTGTTTTTCTTTTCCCCTGGAAGGCACTCCTGCAGCAGATTTACTAAAGTTGCTATACGCTCTCAGGGAGGACTGCATTGTTCCTAGTGCGTGCAAAAGGAAAACAGTTTAAATTTTTAGATCTGCGGAGTTTGAGAAGTTGTGAAATACCCTGTTGTTTCAAATGAGCATAATTTTTTGGTAGTATATAACTGAAAAACTAATCATGAAGCCCCAAGAGGGCATGATTAGTCACTTGGTAAAATAGAACAGGATTAAGCACTCGATTAATGAATGAGTCTGGTTGACTGTAAAGTCAGCCCCACCCAGATTGGAAATATTAAGAGATATTAATATGTATGTATTTTTAAAATAACTACTGGTAATTCCTGGTTATACCTTCTGTGTTACTTTTACCTTGATTTTTTTTTTCCTTTCCATCACAAATTGCCACTTGCATCTGTTTTGTGTAAGGTGTTTTGAGTTTTGGTAGTGTTTGATGGTGATAATACAGTTTTGCAAGGCTTTACAGAAGAGCATTGGGGATTAATGTTCAAATGTTGTCTAGATAAGCTTCTAGGTACCAAGCAGAAGTAATTGTATTAAGTTATTTGTTTCCAGAATAATTTTCTGTCTAGGAATGTAATAAAAGCTGCACATACTGTTCCTATTTTTGTCTTTATAACAGAGACCCTACAAGTAGGCTTAGTGATTGGAGATGGAAGAAGTTGTTAAATTTGTAGTTGGAGATCAGCCAAATGTCAAAATAATTTCATCCATTAAGTTCATTAAATTACTTTCTTGGACAAAAGTAGCAGGTTATTTCTGTTCTTTTTGTTGGTTTTTTTTTTTCTTCTGACATCCCTTTCAGAATTGATACTTTTAAAGAATTTTACTCATTAGTTAAGTGGTTTACATATTTTTAGGATGTAATTCACTGTTAAAAAATCTTAGAGCAGTTCTTTTCTCTTGTATCTAATTTTTTTCTATGGGTTTGACTGCTCAGGGTTTTAATAACAACATCAATCAATTTAGTGCCAACTTCAGGTCTGGCTAGCAGTTGATGTGTGTACATTCTTCTGCATGTTCACCTGTAAAAAGTCCTACTAAAGATGCTGTGTTTACTTGTGTAAGGAGGGAAGGAGTTTTAAAGCTATTTCTTAAAATTTGTCAGTTGAACTGAGGACCTGATCTGTACTTGTAACAATGACAAAATTGTAAAGTCTAAAAGCAGTGCTCCACAGGGAAAGACTTCTGTGTTGCTCTTCAGCGTGGTTATCAAGTACATTGTTTCTTTAAAGTTTTTTTTCTGAAAAAATAGTTATGCTGCCACAAAATTTAGTAATTTTTCATGCAATTCAGTTCTATGTTAACTTCCTTAAACATGAAAGTTGAATTGTTGGTTAATTATCAAAGAAAGTATTCCTGACTGTGAATGTGAACAGGGAAAGAACTCCTAATTTCTTCAGGCAACATTTGCTGTCATAACTTCAGGGTGTGATCATCTTACCTGATAACAAGAAAGGGTGTTTGTCTATTTCATTAACAAACTACACTTAAACAATCGAGCAATGACTCACTTCAGAAAATGTAATTTAGGCTTACAAGTGATTTAATGCTTTTTGAGCTTTTAGTAGCCATGTTGCCCACTAATCTCATGATCTGTGGATGACTTAAAGTCTCAGGGATATACATGCATGTCTCAAGTGAATTCATTCACGTTTAACATTGATTGCAACAGTAAACTTCCTCACCTACCCCACTTGCCTTGCATTTTCAGAATTTAAATGCTAAAATGGTTCAGTTATCACTCAAAGGCTCACTTTTTCATAGAAAGGCTTGCATATCTGGATTTTACTGATGTAAGATCATCTTAGTCATCTGACTATAGTTCCCATCTGTGCATCTTTTCATGTTCTTATTGAGATATTTAGAAAGCCAAGAAAAATTATGTGACTAGCCCAGCAGCTGAATCATTGTATTTTATGGTGAATATCAATGCTGGCACAGGAAATGCAAGATACTAACTCAGGTCTTTTCAAATGATTGAGGGAGGAATAGGATTTGTAAACAGTGTGCAGTGTAATATTGAAATCTTTATCCGAGCATTTCTATAATTTAATAATAATAATTTTGGATTGTGGTTTGGGGTTATGGAGGACTTTCTATTTGTTTTTATTTTCAAGAATATTATTTTTCATTGCCTTTATGTAAATTACACATTTGCAGAAATTGTTATGATGTCTTAATTTTCACGTCTCTTAATTATTATATCATTATATCCCATATATGTTAATAATTATGGATTATGTTATGAAAAATGCATACATGTTTTCAAATAAAAACCATTAACAACTTGTAGTAATTGAAGTATAAATTGGAATTGTTTTAGTTGCTGAGCTGCATTAAAAAAAAGCCACAATAAACTCATTAACATTACAAGAAGTTTTGATTTTTTTAATAGGCCTAAATGTTACATTTTCAGTGTACAGCAATGCTTCCATGTTCTGCTAACGCTGCAGTCTCAGCAGCCAGAATTAACAGTGGTTTTATTTGGCATTATCAACCATAAGGCAAACTCCATTTTATTTAAACTTTGACAAAAAACCAATTTTTTATCTTTTTTAGTTTTGTTCTGTAGGCTTAAAATGAATAAACAATGCCTTTTTTAAAGCATGACTCATTCAAAAGTACATGTTAAATGAAGAATTGTTCATTTAATTGAAGTGATTCCTTTGCCAGTCTTTGTATTGATGTGTACAGATGAATAATTTTCAACTCACACTACAAGACTTGTGATCAAATACTACTGTTTTCCTCGAGATAAAAATTCTTGTTTTGTAACCATTTTGCACAGAATGTTTTCTAGTAGTGTCTTGTGCCTGTTCTTTTGTAACTATGTTTTGTATTTCCAGTGCATTAAATTTGTATGTATGGTTTTTACAGAAGCAGCACTACAAAAAAAAGAAGAGAAAAAAGGCAAGAAAAAAATAGGACTTCGAATAATTTTAAGGAAAAAAGACCAAAAGCCCATCAGGGTAAAAGTAGTAGGAGGGGTGTTTCATTTTACTCGTCTCCTAGAAAACCTACATTAACAAGAATATGCAAAAACCCCACCAACAATGCTAATACTAGCCACACACACTTGTTTTCTTTCATTATTGATTCTTTATGAAGATAATTCCAAGTAAAGTAGCATGTAGCAATATAAGATAAAATGATACATGTAATTAAAAAATCTGATTCACTTGATAATTTCCACTGATAGAAATGAAACATCTATAACCATTACATGTCAAAGACAGCATTGAACAGGGATCAGGAGCATACATGGCAGAGATGTTGGAAGGCTTCATGTGCATTATGTTTACACTGAAAAAGAGATTTAATTTCCTACTTAAAAGCATAAGACCATAGTCACAGTTCCAGAGTGAAATCTTTTGAAGAAAATGAGTGGGGTGAAAAATGTCTATTTTGCTGACAATATCTACCCACTAGAATTGATCATTGTTGATCTTTTCTTGCTTGCCTTCTTAAAGATACAATATCAGTCTTGGTTTATTGTTTTACTCTGTATTTCTTTTCCTTCCTTTCCCTGACAGGACTTTGAAATTATACCAGTTAATTTATCTTTTGACTAGTTTCATTCCAGTAGCCTACTTTGGGATTATTTGGGCTTTCAATATCACTGAAGTGATATTGCCATTTTCTAAAAAACATTTGAATTGATATTTTAGTAAATGATTTTTAGTAAATCTGATACCTGTTCTTGGTTATTTGACCAGTCACTGATGTAGGTGACATAAACAATTAGGTTACTGCAAAACTGTAATTTGAGTTAAATGTGTTTTCAGGTCTCTCAACACAATGAACTTCACTACAAGGCTTTTTGCTTTATGTCTGAGGAAAAACAAGATGCAGCCCAGGCACCAAAGTAACAGACGACCAGCAGTTCCACTGGGATCACGGATTTTAACTGATCCTTCTAAGGTCTTTGAGCATAACATGTGGTGAGATGTTTCTTCAAGGCTGATTTTTGTGTAATTTTGTGTACTGTTTACTCTGGTCAATAATGGTGTGGGTGTATAAAACGAGGTGCTGCCAGAATAGACATTCTATGAAGGTAGCACTAGAGGAAGCCTGAGACTGTCGCAGGAAATCTGACAATTATGAGCTCTCAGTGACTTGTGTTAAAGGCTGCCAAGCAAATAGTCAAGGAGGGAAAGGCAAAATATTATTATGGATCAGTAATCAATTAGGAGACAGAGAATGCAGAGGTAAGATAGTCCATGTTATTTAAAATGGCAGAAAGTTTCTAGGTACAATAACATTGCATAGTGGATTAGTGCCCTTGTCTAAAATTGACACCATTTTGAAAAGAACATGTAAATGACTCATATTCTTCTAAAGGTGTACTGAAGATGTTACAGATAATTCTGCAGAAATGTTCACACACTGTACAATTATCAAAAAAAGTAAATTGAATCTTAACATAAATAAGCAATGTAATAGCAGAGAAGACATCAATGTGTAAATGCTGACAAGAATAAGAATTGCCATGATTTGCAACATCTCCATCTCTAAAAGGTGCTTTTGTGATCAGTGGGTGCTCAGAGAAGAGCGAGACTGCTAGTCAACACAGTGGGGAAAATGAGACTGAAAAGCCTGACATTTTTGATTGTGGAATGGAGATGAGCACAGAAGAGTAAGTGATACAGGAAGTGTTAGAAGGATAGAAGATTATCTAAATCTAGTTAGAAAGTAGAATATCTGGTGATATTCCTGGAGACCAGGAATTTCTATTCCTAAAGTTCATCATTAAACCCAAGGAATATTTGTTGAGAAGTGGGAAATTAGAAGCTGTACAAAAAAATACTTCTTACAACATTTTTATGTATTTTTGAATTTTGTCACCATTTTTGAGAACAAAGGTTTAGCAAAATTAGGAAAAGGGACTGGATGTGGCTAACAATAACCAATGGGTAATATAACATAGTAACATGACACATTTCAGGACTTAAGCTGACTTCATAGAAGTAATCTGCAATTGTTTTATTTTCCTCAGAGGTGTCCTCTGCTGTTAGCTGTCAGAGAAGTTACTGAACAAGCTTTTAACTTGCCAGGTTTTTTTAAATACTTTTTTTATTACCCATTATATTGTTCCACTTTGCTTTTAAATCAAAATTATTTCAAAAGATTCTCTATATCAATATTCTGATTAATTAAAAGTCTTAAGAATATGATGCAGAAGATTTGCTTCTTATTAATAGACTCTTTTTCGTCTTTAAATTTGGCCTTAACTCATTAGTTAAGATACACAACCAGATTTGTCATCTGTTAGTTCTAAACTGGATATCCCCAAGCTGTGGTTCCTAATACTTACCACTTTAGGGCTAAATTTAGAGTTGGCTATACTTCCTTAATCAAGGAAGCTGGAAGTTGTCTGATTGTTGTGTTGAGTGTAAAGTTTGTGTTTCATAAATCTAGATGCAGTGTAGTTCTTAAGCATTTTCCAGGCTTAGTGCTTCCTGCTAGGTGGACGAATCCTTTACATGTGTAAATGCTGATTGAAATGTAGGCTATATAATCAGGGTAGGAAAAGATTTTAAGAAAAGGGCCTCCCTTTTTCTCTAACATTGAGTTTTGATGAGACTCTGTTTGTTTGTTTGTTTGTTTGTTTTGTAATTTCCTTCCAAAAAATTGATCATGTGTAGTTTCAGTTTTTCCTGCTACCCTTTGGTGACACTCTAACACAGAGTTATCAAACTTTGATGCTGATGGTTGGGTTGGATTGTGAGGATGGAAGTGAAAGAAGGAGGGTTTTTCAGAAAGTGGATCTGCAGATGAATCCACGTAGCTCAGAGGGGAAAACAGATGAAATTGAATTGAAGCAGAGGTGCATGGAAGTTGTGATGGTCTTGATATATCAAGAACCTGGCTATGATGTGGGGTAGGTCATTGTTTCTGAAGCTCACTGCATTGGCAGGGTTCTCACTAGGGAGAGAAGGAGAATTGGGATGAGTGGTGGTAGTGCTAAATAGGTTATACAGAGTGAGCATAAGATGTTCATCTTCTCTAACATTGATGTATGATGTCCTTTTGTTTTCCACTCATCATCTTTGGTAGTTCATAAAGTGACATTTTTTTGTGTGTGAATTGGCAGAGAGCCAAGAGCTGCTACCATTGCTGCTAGAAATACTAAGTACATTAAATTTGGGAACTAATGCTTTAGATGTTTATTGTGGTGCTTTTCTGTCATTTTGAGAGAGAAGTAATGAATGATGTTACACATTGGAGCAAAAAACACCTGCTTCTATTCAGGTCAGTAATTGACACAGTTTTCACATTATCACAGAGATAATTAAACCCTAAGCTAGCAAACAAGTTAGTGGAAAAGGACTAAGTTGAATAGGCTGAACTGAAAGCAGCATTGTTTGATCTCATTCAGGCCTACTTGTGTTAACAGTTCCTGGTGTGGTTAAAATGGATAGCTTACTTTGCTGCTCTCAGTGTTCAGCTTAGAACACTTCTATTGCTGAAGGAGCTGCCTCATTTGAAGCATCCATACTATGTAAATAGTTTGTGTAAGAACTATGCAATGTCCCCTCTTTTGTAGATTTCGATCAAGAAGTGCTGCAGCAGTATTATTTGGGATCTACCATATAGAAATTTCTACAAAAGCACCAAAAGGGGCTTTATGAATTTCCAAGAAGGAAAAAAAAAGACCATTAATGAAGATGGAGGGCTTCAGGCACCTTTACTATCGTGTGTAGAGCCCCTAAGGGCTCTGACAGACATGCAATGATGGATTAAAATTGATCAGCTAAAGATTACAGCACAGCCAGTCATCTATCAGAAGGGCTGACTGTGTATTATTGCCATCTGAATAGTCCTTGGGTTCAGCTTGCTGGAATAGGCAAGGTCAAAAGTGGTGATAGCAGTGAGGGAAGCAAGTCTTTCCAAGAGAATGTCTGCCTGGTAATGCTTTGGTCATTCAGTTTTGTTCTACTGCAGCGTGTCTCTCAGAGCCATGACACTGCACAGGAACATGTGGTATATGAACAAATACAGGAAGGGGAGAGGCAACCTGCTGGGGACAATAATGAGAAATATTTCAGTAGAGAGGCGGAAATCAAGTCTCAGGCAAGCAGACAAATACATACCAATTAGTCTCCCACAATTAACAAAAGAGGAACAGTGAAGGTCTGAGAATTAAATTACCTATATGTCACCCAGTACGGAAAAGGAAGATGCTCATTAGCTTTTAGACAATCAACTCTTCACATTGGCACCTTCTTCCTTTTCCCATAGTAACCAATGGAATTTTAGTCATGGGCTTTCAGTTAGCTGATTTCAGTAGGATTAGGATCCAATAGATTCCTTGAATTATATTATCTAATTTAATCTGTTCAGACCGGACAATTTGGAGGGGCAGCTGATTGGCTTTTGAAAACGTCCTGCAGCACATTTTTGGGCACTCCCCGTTGTGGTCTGATTCAAACCCAGAGTCTGGAGGGAAGGCAGTTTAGTCATCAGGGTCAGGTCTGGGCTTGGTTCTGTGACCATGGATTAACATAATATGTAGGTAACCGCTTTACACAAATGTAGATGGCAAAGACTTTGGAAACATTGCAGCACTGCTTGACTTTTGTTACAAATGTATCATTCTGGGTTTTTAAAATGTTACCTATCTCTATTCCCCTGAAACGTAAAATCCAGTTCATCAGTTCCACCTGCTCCAGTTGAGTAGGTGGGTTGTGCTCCTTGTTTCAGAACAGCTGATTTCTTTGCTAGTCCTTAGTTCCTCATCATAAACACTATTAATGTGAGGCGTTTCTTGCATTAGCATGTTTGTTGGTTGGTATTATTGCATTCAGCTAAATACTGTTCTAATGGGATACTCAAAATACACTCCTGTAAACACACTCAATTTGCAAGATATATATAATTCTGTTATTAATAAAAGAAATGCATTCTACTTCAGTGTCTTTGCAGTTGGAACATGTTTCTGTTTCTTAATCACTTGACTTTCACCTGATTAGTAATTAATTTTTATCCATCATACACTGAAACTTAGGTTTTAACTGTCAGTCTTGTGGATATTTGCTTGCACTTAAAAAAAAAAGAGTATTTGAGACAGTGTAGCTAATTCATTACAGTTTTTCCTGGGAAAAAATATTATGAAAAACCCTATTGAAAAGTTGATGCTTCAACTGCCTTCTGCAGGGACCACATGCAATGGTCACAAGAAGAAGAGGAGAATGCCAGGAAAAAAGCAACAGAGAACTCTCTTGTGAAAGTTCAATCGGAAGACCAAGGTAACAAATTTCAAATGGTATAAAAATTCTTATTTTAATGCTCTTTATTAAAATATTTGAAGATACTGTAGAATTCAGAAACACACTTTTTATTTATACATTCTTTTGTCTAAATTTTTTGATTTGTTTTTGTTTTTTTCCCTTTGTTGCCTCAAAAGATATCACAGTGTGTTTTTCTAACAATAGAGTTACTTCTTTGAACAATTTTACTATTAGGATGGCAATATGTAAAACAAGTGTATCAGTATGCAGTTGTTGTGACTCCTTTTGCAGTCCTCCAGAATACAACTCCTACAAAACAAGGCTTTTACAGAATCAAAGGGAATGAATTTGCATTCAGCTAGAGTGCTGGGGACGAAGATTCCCATGTACAATATTCAAATGTTTTTCAGTGATTTGTGAACTATTTAGAGAGCTTGTGTTTGTACATTGCACTGTATTTTGGTTAAATGCCATGGAGGTTGCAGTGGTCCCAGCTGGCCCCGGCTTGCTGCCTTTGCCAGGCTGAGCTGGGAGTGCTTCAGGAATCAATGTGTGCATTTTGTGTGGAAGGTGTTCCAGTATGTCCTGCACAGTCTGCTCTGTAAGGGATTAAGGAGTTTTGTGCCCATCTTCAGCAGAGAAATTTAATGTATTCTGGGTTTCTGAAGAGTGATTGCTCTACGTTCAAACTGGCAGACTAAACTCTAGGGTAGTTATGAATGCTAAAGCTGGAATATCAATGGAATATCAACTTGATAGTAGCATAGAAGACTGGGTTCTTAATTTGTTGTTCTGTTAGAAAGATATTCTGAAAGTGGTTACTTGGATATCCTGTGCCTCAGTTTACTTAGCATGTTGTGAATCTGTCAGAGTGTCATTATGATCCTATGCTTTGGTGTAACTAAGGCACATGTTGGAGTTTATTTGAATTACCTGAGAATGTGCCTTGCATTGTGTGCCCTTCATCACCTTGAATACTCTGAGACTGTCAACCAACCTGCCTTTCTCTGTTACCTCTCACATTTTTTATCTACATATAGGAGTACAATGTTTGTTTGTCAAAAATTACATCTAATATCTTCATTTGATTTGTACAAAAAGCTGAAAAAGATCTCATTATTGAAAAGTAAGCTGTGTGACCGTGTGGCTCATGGAACCTTTCATTCTTCATCTACAATCAATTAGAAGTTAGTTTGTGCTGGTGAAAAAGGAATAATTAGGCATTTGTCTATTGCCATGAAACACAAGAATCCAAGGACATTTCCTATGAATGCCCCTCTGTTTAGAAATTGAATAGGTGAGCATTGCTGATAGTGTTCCTTCAGAAAGCATCAGCTTCATTCTGCAAGTGGAAGTACATTTTGGCCTATTTGTGTAAGCAATGAACTAGACCAAGGCTAATGAGCAAGTTATTTTGGGGCCTTGAAAACTACTGTAAAGGGAAAAAAGACAGATTTCAACAATACTATTATATTGCTAAAGTAGAAGAGCTCTGGTGGGCCTTTTTAAAGCAAGAGAAGTTAAACTGAGTGAACTCATGATACTACCTTTAGGAATTTGATTTATTTATTAGCATGTGCAGTTTCTCCTCAGGCATGCTTGCTAGCAGTGGAAGATCCTGTTATGGAGAAAAATCGATTGACAGAGTGAAGGTGTTTTGTTTTGTTTGTTTGTTTGTTGTTTTGTGAGGGGTTTTGCTTGTTTGGGGTTTTCAGTTGTTTTTTTTGTTTGGTTTGGGTTTTTTGTTGGTTTGGGTTTTTTGTTTGGTTTTGTTTGGTTGGGGTTTTTTTTGTTTTTTGGTTTTGAGTGTTTTTTTGTTTATTTTCTTGGAAGTTTAAATATTTTTTTAGTTATGCAATTTTTATATGCTTTGGAAAATTTCATGGGTGGGCTAATTAAATACACAAAATAAAATAAAAGTTTGATTATATTGCATGCATGTTATTACACAGAGATGCAGGCATGACCAGTGCAACAATGCAAAGTAGAGTGTTCCTTCACTTGAGTCTATGTCATTCCATACTAATATGGTTTGAAAGTCTGACTTTAGCTAGTGCTTTCCTTCAATTCTGAAATCTGGAAAACTTGATGTGAATTTAAGTTCAAGGGTTCTGAGCAGACTTGTAGGAAAATGTTGATTATAGCAAGGGTGATAATAATTAAAGAACTTTTTGACTAGGAGGGTTTTTGTTTTTTATACTGAAGCTGAGCAATCTATAAATGTGCAACTTAAATATTGAAATCTGATATATATATATAAGCTCAATCAACTCTGGACTTTTAATATAAAACAGGCCTGTACAATTACATGGCTGGGTCTTGCCCTTTAATAATACAATTGGATGTATTAAATGTTAATTTTAAAACATTATGCAGATTTCTAGGACGAGGCATTCTGCCACCTCCTTACCACTTCCCACTGCCTGTCTGTGCCTCTAATGATAATTCTCAGCCTTGTTTATCTCTGAAAAGCTGTAGCAATTTAGGAAATAATATGTTAAGATTTAAAGAGAGTAGTAGGAGAAGTGCACTGTACATTTACTCTGTGCATTTATATTAAAAGAATTAATGTGTTGGTGTAAGTGAGAACAAAATAAGAAAAGCAACACATTATATGAGGTACACTTTTGCAGCAAGAGATATCAGGGATAGCAAGATAGTTCTGTAAATGCTTTGGAAATAAGGGGGGAAAAAAACAAGAAAAAATATTTGGTTTGGTGCTTAAGAGGGATAAGGAAGGGAAAACCATCAACAAAAGAGACATTGAAAAGCTGTAATTCTTATCTTTTTATCAGCCTTCCTTTGAAAGGGTTAGCTAGCTCCAGTCCAGTGGCCAGCACAATTAGTACTAGTGAGAAGGAGGAAAGATTTTGTTCTTGAACTGAGAAAGAACAGGTTACAAAGTACAACCATAGAGTACATGGATGAGTGGAAAAGCAGAAAGGAGAATATTTGCTTTTTAAAAAAGGAGGTGGGAAAAAAAAAAGAGTCAGATAATTAGTTTCAGTTCCTGGAAAAATACTCGAAGAGTACATCCAGAGCTTGCAGACATTTTCTTCAGGAGAACAAAGGAGATGAATACTGGCCAACAAATTTTTTTTCAATAATAAATCATGTAAAATCAAACTAGTTTCCTTCTTGGAGAAGGTTACAGGCCCTGGGGATAAGAGAAAAGCAGCAGACGTCCTGAAATTTATCCTTAGTCAGGCTTGTGACTTGCTTTTACTTGACATTTTCATAAGCAAGTTAGGCAAGTGAGAGCTAACGAAACTGCATTTGGGTGAACGAATGCCTAGAGAGATCCTTTCAGAATGAAAGGCTGTGCTGGGCAGAGGAGTGTTTTATTCTGTGTCCAGTTCTGCTTGGTATTTTCATTGGTGGCCTTAGGAAATTAGACACTTGAAGGTGATGTTAAGTGAAGAGATGTTTCAAGTATGGTGAACGACAGGATTAAGATTGAGAAAGATCTGGACAAACAGTGGGAAAAAATAATCTGAAATATATAAATTTGCTAAAAATTAGTGCAGATTTCTTTGCTTCAGAACAATTCCTTGAGAAAAAAACCCCTAGGTTTTGGAACAATTGGCTTGGTAGTCATTTTGCAGAAGAAGATCTGAGAGTTGTGGTGAATCACTAGCTGAATCAGCAGTGTCATGCTGTTGCAAAATGGCAAGCTGGGAGTTATAAACAGGATTGCAGCCTGGAAGCCTCATAAAATACTCCTTTTGCTCGGCAATAATAATGCCTTTGCCAGAACACAACACCCAAAAGTAGTAAATCAATTGAAGAGAATCTAGAGAAAAAAAATTAAAATTATCAGAAGTCTAAAAAGCAAAAAGAAGAGTGATAGGTTTAGACAATCTAGAAAAGAGATTGTTTATGGAGGCATAGTAAAATACTTCAAATATGTAAATAGGTGTTGCAAAGAGAAAAGAGAGTAATCTTTGCTTTGCTTGATCCCTAGCTGGGACAAGAATTGCTCAACCTAATTGCAAGATGGAAGTTTTTAGTTCAGTAGTGGAAAAGGTTTCTAACTGTGTAGAAAATTAAGGACTGTAATATATTACTGAAACAAGTTGTATGTGAAAGGTGGGATTTTAAGAATAAGTTGGGCAGATTTTTGTGGAGAATGGGTATGAATTCCCTGACTGTGTGAAATCCCTTCCAGTTCCACTCTTTGACATTCTAACACTCAGTCAGATTGTTTTGTGAATTAAAAGTGATCACGAAGATCTGTTGTAAGACTCTGAAGTGTTTTGAAAATAAGACAGCAAGTATGTTCCTTGTGTATTGTTGAATGGTTAAGTGTGAATTGCTGTCTATTTGCTATGCAGTAGCATTTATCAGTCCAGTTCACTGGAACTGGAATTTTTTTAAGAGGTGATGAGGTACCAACAAATTTGCAGTTGATTACCGAATTTCATAAAGCATGAAAGAATTTCAATGTACTATTTCTTAAGTAATTGAAAAGATGCATTGTTTTTATAATTTGAGACATAAAAGCTTTCTAAGAATCTTCAGATTGTGTATTTTGGTGACGCTGTTCTGTGATGTCATTACATTTTTTCAAAACTGCAGTAAGCCTGTTTGCCCCATCCTAAGTGACATAAAATCTAATTAAACCTTCATAGGAGTTATTTTGAGCACAAGTTAAGGTGAAACACAAAATCCATGTTTTAATTTAAATGTATAATGTGTGAAACTGTGGATTTTTAAACTGTGGCCCAAATTCTACAATGTTTGAGCGTATTTTCTATCTAAGCTCATATTCACCAAGGTTTTGTTCTGTTTTAATTTCAGATAAATATGAGAGAGAAGCCAGTAAATATTGGAATGAATTTTACAAGAGGCACAAAAATAACTTTTTCAAGGATCGCAATTGGCTGTTTCTGGAGTTTCCAGAAATTCTTCCAGAAAAAAGGAGACAAGAGTTCAAAACAGGAAAAATATCTTCGGAACACACAAAAATAATTAATGACAACAGTTTTTCACTCAGAAATGGAATGTTTGAAGAAGGAGAAAAATACTGGAAGAAAAATCATGGAGGTGGTTCTACTGCTGTGCAAGGATATGTATATAATAAAAATCAAGTAAAAACTCTTACTGAGAATCCTCAAGGTAAAAACTGTGGAGAAGAACTTGGCAAGGTAGAATCCTTCCCTGGCTGTGATGCCACTTACCGAATATTAGAGGTAATACACTGCAAATGTTCTGCCCATCATATAGAGCTCCACTTAATTACTCAAAAATCTGGTAAAGACCCTTACTAAGTATCAAGAAAATAAGCCTTTAGAATTTTACATACTATGTTAATTTATGGCAGAAACTTTCAGAGAAATCTAAATCTGGACTTGGTTTTCCCTTTGAAGTTTTCCCCAAATCAGAATAGGGCTAGATTGTCAGATTTCATTTTCATTGAAAGTCAGGTTTCTTATTTCCTAAGAAAAGGTGTGAATTTAAGTCCTTTGTCTAGAAGTGCAAGTACTTGCTGCATTTTTCCAAATGGTGGAATTGGACAAGAATATTGCATTTTCTTATGCAGTTTGAGAGATGGATTCTCTCTTAACTTTAGGAAGACGTTGGGGAGAAATGTTATCATGTAAATGATTTGAGAATTGTGGTATGAGCTGATTATACCTTTTCTGTCCAACATACCTTCAAGTCTAATGGGTCCCACCAGCCAACTAATTTAAGACAAAAATAACAACAAAAAAGTTTTATTTGCTCATTCATTTTAACTTTATCTTTCTCTTCTGATTTTAGGTTGGTTGTGGAGCTGGAAACAGTGTCTTTCCTATTCTGAAAGTTCTATGGTACATAATGTTGGATTTCCAAATATGAATGTTGTATTCACATCTTCATTTTCACCAAATGTTGGTGCTGGATCAGTGCTGCAGGAAGTGCTGAGAGAACCATTTTACAGCCCTAAGATTCTTAGTGTGTCAGACCACAAATAATGTTGGTAGCATCAGTATAGGATACTCCTCATACTGCTCCACCCTGATCTTGGGGGATCGTATTTGCTGACAATGTTTGGTTTTGGTGCATTCAGGCTGATTTCTTGTAGTTTATCTCAGGCAGGTGAAATATTCTCTTGTCTTATAGATCACTGTAAAGCTACCAGGTATCTCTTCAAAAGGCCAGAATTGTAGAGACCATAGATGTGACCTACTGAAAAGAAGTTCTATTTTTTCTGAATTGGCTGGTATATTTGTCACATCACTTGTGGTTTTAGTGTCAAGGCACAAGTCCTGTATCACATTACTTAATTCATTGAAATATCTGAATCCACTTAGCTTCCAGTTTTAGAAAAATCTCTTATGACAGCTTGTCCTCCCATCCACATAGGCAGGAAGGTTTTATTGCAAAGGTTATGTATGTTTCAAGGGTTGAAATAGATTTCTTTTTATACATGCCTTTAAGAGCTTGAGAACAACACAATTCATTATTCTATCAGTGAATTCTGATTGCTAGTATCACCACTACACTAAATACTCCATTTTGCAGATATGGAAACACTGCTGGAGGAATTGAAACATGTGAGAGGTCATATGTGAAACCTCTACATGTTAGCAATGCATCTTCATCCCACAGCAAATGCTTTGCTTTAGACAGCACATAGTGGAAGGAGAGCCTGGTTTCATATAAAAACTTTGAAAGGAACCCTATATAGGAAAAGATATAATGTGACTGTATTGAAAAAGATGAGACAAACTTTTGTGTGTTCCTCACAGGGGGCATTAGTCATAGATTGACATTTCTGATAATTAGGAATCTACTCGTTAGGTATTTTTCCTGGAGATCTCTGTTCATATGTAAATCCTTCAATCCCGTTGGTTGATACATTGAGCAACTTGCTTGTTTGTCTTGGATATGACCTAATGGAAAGAGCTCTTATCTCAAAGCAGGCTTGGCATTATAGAACAGTTGGTTTTACTCTGAATTTAATAATATAAAAATTGCCATTCTGGCAATTCTATGCATATAAAATAATATATCTATGGGCATATAATTATATGCATATAAAAACAAGACAGTGTCAAGCAAGTGTACCCTGGCTACAAAGGAAAATTTCGCTTAGCTTAGTAATGTGACTTTTAAACCTCTTCCCCCTGCCTTCCTTAAAATTTAAGTTAGTGCTTTTTAATACAGTGTGTTATGAAAACACCATCCAGATCAAGCCATGTCTTTGTCTTAAGTGGACTTGCTACATAGTTCCTATTCTGCTCTAAAAAAAATAAAAAAACCCCCAACATTCTAACAAGTCTATGAGACAATCAGCTAAACCTTTCCCAAGGGACTGACTGGGTCCAAAGCCTGGCTGCTTGTCCTCATTCATAATAAATATGTAAATTCATCAATTCTCATGGTGGTCACAGAGCTGATAAAGGTTTTGCTCAGCAATGTGCATGGAGTATATTTTGTTCCAGAAGGATTCTCCTGTTGAGCCTTCAGAAGTCACTAGCTTAGCTGTGTATACTGTGAGATCTTACAGGCACTGGCAGAGTTTATTGATTCCCTTCTAAAAACGCCATCTATCAAAAATCTTAAATATATTTTTGATTCATTAAATTGATCATGAGTTGGTGATGAGGTCATGTCTCAGTGGGTTTTGAGTTGATCTTTCAGAGGTGAAAAAACATCTCCCTAGAGTTACTAGTATCTGATGAATGGTGCAAGGAAATTTGCTGCTGCCTGAGTCTTGGGTGGGAAGAGAAGGGAAGACAGTGTTACAGGACATTCTTATTCATCCTAGCTGGAAAACAAAGGAGATAATGGAGTACAATAACCAATAATGCTTAATCAAATCAAAACAACAGCAAGGTGATACATGGAAACCCAAACTTCTACAGAACTGGATGACTTTTGCAGCTCTCCATTCCCTGCCCAAGTCATATTGCTAATTAAACTGCATGCATGGGCTAATAATGTGGTGCTCCTGTAAGAAAATGTGACCTATTAATGTGCATTTATGCATTACAGCACCAGGACATTGTCACCACTTCTGACAGCCCTCTATGACCTTTTTTCTTTTCCTTTTTGCTTCCTCCCTGACAAGGCTATAATTCTTTTTGTACTAACTGTCTGTTGGTATTCTTATGAATTTGTCTGCCCTATTGGTTCATTACAACCTATGTGGCTTTCCATGTGCTAGACATCAATAAAGCATGCTTGATCAAACCTGTGGAGAACCCCAGAAGACCCTCTGAAGTTTCATGAGCACTGATGTAGACTTTCATCTTATGCATTAATCATTTTCTAACTGATGTTGGTTTTGTTTTCCTAGCAATACACCTGGAACCTTTCTATACTGTTGTGATTTTGCTTCAGGAGCAGTGGAGCTGGTAAAGGTAATTCATGCACTTGCTTCAGAGTACCTTACAAGCCTGTAATTCAGGAGGCTGCCAGGAAGCCATCTTCATGAAAAAGAATGTGATGGCTTTGACAACTTTTAACTGAAGTTTTCAATATTCCAAAGAACAAAGTCATACTGTATGCAGAGAGGAATGAATACCATCAGTGGGCTTGCTGCTCAGCTTGAGTAAGATACCAGACAGAATAGGCTTTTATATGAGATGTTTTACAATGCAGAATAATTGAAGAAAAAGTGTTTCTTGAGTCACAGTAAACGTATTAACTACTACTGTTCTCTCTGTGCCTCTTTTCATCTTTTTCCTGACAGTCACATTCGTCCTACAATTCAGCCTGGTGTTCTGCCTTTGTTCATGATGTGTGTGATGATGCTTTACCCTATCCATTTCCAGATGAGATCCTGGATGTCATTCTCCTTGTCTTTGTGCTCTCTACTATTCATCCTGACAGGTAAATGAAGACTAAAGGGCAAAGCAAATGGGTTAAATCTCTTTTTTAACTGGAGGTTTTCAATAATAGCAAAAGAAGATGATGAATCTTTGTTATTTAATAAGCTACAGCATATATAAGGTATTTAAATGCTGTTTACCATTTTCAGGCTTCAAAAGAAAAGCTGGTCAGGCTAATTATAATTAGTGAGTTTCCAGTCTCCATCAAAATACAAGGTGCATATTGTAACTAAGCTGATCTCTATTAGAAGTGACAGATTCAAAAAAATAGCAAATTAAAAAACCAGACTGACAGTCTTCTAGAAAAGGTAGTTATTTTTAGTGATCAAAACCAAACATTAATGATTTAACGCCTTACAATATGTTGCTATAGACTTAGATGGCTGATTTAGCCACATTCAAATGCTTACATGCAGCCCTTTTAAACTAAAATGCACCTATAATTGTGTAACTAGTTTGGATTAAGAATATTTGATCTAATTTTCATGTATGGTGTTATGTTCAGTACTGTTAGCCTTTGCTAATGTCTCTTGATGTCTAATGAACCAAATTTTATGACTTTTAAGGTTGGCCAATTGTGAAAATGCCCTTTTTTCATGCAAAAAATGTAAAGAGGGCATGTCAGTTAAAGTTCTTCACTCTAACTAGGTTATATGATGGGAAATACATGCTGTTTGTGTGATAATACATTTATTACTTCAAGAATGTCATTAAAATGGCTTGGTGTACAGAACAGTATTTGCCTAAGTCTGATAACTGTTTCCCTGCTACCAGTGATTAGCTTTATACAGAAAAACCTTCCCTGCACAGGATATTTCTCCTTTCTGTTTATTCAGAGATGAGCACGAGTCACACAAAGCCAGGGTCCAGGTTTCAAAAACAATTCAATCAGGTGACTTCAGATCTCTGTAACTCCAGTGATGCTGCAGAAAGAAATTGGACAGCAGTGATTCATTCAGTCACTGTGCCTGTAGAAGCAGTAATCAGATGTTCTGTCAGAATTTCTGTGGATCTTTTCCTATTAGTCTGTTAAGAATGCATTTGAGGGTTTTGTGGTTGATTTTCTGCTTTGTTTGTTTCCTTTTTATTGTTTGTTTCTTTGGGGGGTTGTCATTGTTGGTTTTGGTTTTTTGGGTTGGGTTGGGTTTTTTTCCCCAGGGCTGACATGGATGCTTTTGTGTGCATATGTGTTTATACACACACAAAGATTTTCATGTCATTATCTGTGTTGTGAGACCCACTTTCCCAAGATGTGGCAGTCATTACAGCCATCTCATAGAGTTTAAATGACTGCATAAAGGAAAATGTGATCCAGATTCATCTTGCTCAGTATACATTTTCTCTGGCAACTTTGAAAGTGGGAAATGAAAAAGAAAACCAAGGGAATCATGATGCAGAACTTACGTACTTTGAAAAGACAGAAAATACATGTGAGAGAGACACGTTTATATTCAGCAAATTGTTACTTAGTAATTTCTCTCTAGGCTGTTTTCTTTAGTTTTTGATAATTGCCACTCTTGTAGTCAATTTTTAACACACTTCAATTCTGCTAGAAGGACCTCTAAAATTTGGTTGCAGAATTGGAAGTATTTTCTTCAAGCTGTATAATTAATGTCTTCTAGTTCTGCTGAATGAAATTTCTCAAAGCACTTTCACTTTTTGTGCACATACACTTCCTTCTGTGTGTGCAGAACTTCTGTTTATATAGGCAAGGCTGTAATTCTGTGCACAACTACTGTCCTAAACATTCTTAGGTGATGCTGCCTTTTTGGTATGTGCCAGCAAACTTGGTTGCTTATGTTTGCAAACTTCACCAGCATCTCATCTATTCTCTAAGGATGCAAGGGGTTGTAAATAGGTTGGCCAAGCTACTGAAACCTGGAGGAATGTTGTTATTTCGAGACTATGGAAGATATGATACAGCTCAACTTCGTTTTAAAAAAGGTAATTCCTGAATGGTTTTGTAGTTCACTGTTCATTTTAGCTCTTTCTGGGAAAAAAAAGGTGACATGTCCTTTTTCATTACTTCTCTCAATTCTTAGGTCATTGCTTGTCAGAAAATTTTTATGTAAGAGGAGATGGAACCAGAGTATATTTCTTTACCAAAGGTATGGTATGTTATTGTTTCATAGGAAGGGTTGAGTGTTTCTCAAGGCGATTTGGATTGTGAAAGCTCATCTTAAAACATAAGTTTAAAGAAGGTTTTATTGGCTGCTTTTTAAATTCTCTGCTTTTAAAAAGCCCAAAGCTAACTGTTGTAAGAAAATAATTTCCTTTGTGTACACACTTGTTGCATTTGGGATCTTGCAATGTTGCTTACAGACATCACTGGAAATTTCTCTTCAAGTATCCTGTGTGTAATTGTATGCTCAAATTTTATTATTTAAACATGCACATGATTTCTCTGTTAAAATTGAGTTAAACATGCTTGGAAGGAGAGTCTTTAGCTATATATGGCATAAAAGTCTGGGTTGTCATTTGTCGGGGGAAACAGCTTTATCTTGGTAATACGTGAACAGTGACCAAATAGCATGCATTTGTTTACTCAACTGTGGCATCCTGAACCCTGTGAAGAAAGGGTATCTATGGATGCTGTGAGTAATAACTAATGTGGTTTGGGCCTCAACAAAACAATTTTTACTGCAGTATAAATCAAGAGCTGTGAAAATGAATTTCCAACGAAAGCCTTATTACAAGCAGTGGTCCTTTCCATTTCAAATTGTATAACAGATTTACTTCCATCTTTGGTTGAACTACAGGTTGGTAATTACTACATTCTACTGAGTCATTCAATTGACTCCTTTTTTTTTAAAATTGTAATAATTCTTCATATGCAAAAACAGACGAGGTACGGAGCATGTTCAGCTTGGCTGGGTTAACTGAAGAACAGAACTTAGTTGATCGGCGATTACAAGTAAACAGAAAGAAAAAGGTGAAAATGCAGCGAGTTTGGATACAAAGCAAGTTTCAGAAGCCATTGCTATCTCTGCATAATCCTGAAGAAACCACCAAAAGGCACCCTTGAAAATAACTGTACTCCAGAAATGTAGTGCATAATTGAACTTCAGAAACTGAAGGAAATTTAAGTACATATATTTCCAGTAAATGTTGTGTTAGGCACTGATAAGTATAAAAAAGTTCAATAAATGTATTGAACTGAAAACCTTACTCTGACTTTCTTTTCTTTGTAAATATATATATGTGAGAAAAATCTGGGGGAAAAAAAAAGGCCATTTCTGACTTCTGCTTTATATGCAATAATCTTTTCATAACTAACCAGGCATTACTTTACTCCCTTGAATATGAATAGTCAATAAGTATAAATATATACCTCATTCCTGTTGAAATTCACAGTATGTAAAAAGCTTTAGTCTGAAGCATAATTGTTGCAGAGATTTAGAGAAATAGAATATCTGTTCTCACTATTACTACAGCTGCACTGTATTAATTTCTGAGTCACATCCTTTTCAACCAGTGTGTCTTACAACTGTATTTCCTCTTTGGAGGGAAATTTCTTGGTGCATAAATAATGAAGACAAAAGTCTTTTTCTGATTTGCAGGTCGCTATCATTTCACACTAACTGCATGTGATATGTATACATATCAGATTACAGTGATTTTTGTCCTTCACTGTGACTGATTTATTATGCTGAAGGCTCCACTTTTCATCTGCGTGCTCATAAGGAACATGCCAAATTCAAATACAATGCATTACATTTAAAGTGCTCTAGGTTGTGAACGGAACATGTTTCATGTAGAAAAGAATTATCAAAATGCCAAAACAGTTCTGAAACCAAATAGTTAATATTGGATTGTTCTCTAGATAAATACAAATATTATTTTTATGATATGTTAGATACACTTAGAGGGAGGAGCAAAAACAGTAGTCCTGAGTACATTTTATTAATATTGTTGTGGGGTAATGTGATCACACTGGAATGGTAATCTACCTGGCAGCTGAGATATTTTTGTTGTTTACAAAAATAAGTTGCTTTCTTAGGTATTGTATATTAGAAAAAACACAATGTTTTTTATTGACCGGGCGGGAATACTGTAAAGGACAGGACTACATTAGTACTTCAAATTCTTTTAAGAAGAAAACTGAACTGCAAGCAGTTTTCAAATGTCAAACACGATCCTGAGGCTGTTGAGCTCATATTTAAAGATGCCACTATGCCACTTTGCTATTTAAATGTAATTTTAAATCACTTTGCCATAAGGAGGAGAGAACAAGAAACAGGTGAATTAATAAAATAAATCTCATATTTAAACAAGGGTATGGGATGCATGTAATTGATAATGTAGTTTTGAGTGCCATTAATACAGTGACGCTCAAAGTCTCTTTTGTTGCTTTTGTTTTAGTCTGAAGGGTAAACATGTCACAGATGACAGCCCTGCCTGTTGTCCTTTGTGCAAGTTGTTAGTTGCTAAGCTAAGGAGGACTGATGGTCTTCTCGGAAGAAAACACTTAATTATCTGAATGGGGATGCCAAGTAGCTTCATCCCCTTTAACCCAGGTGTGTTTCAAGAATGAGGTGCAATAAGGGGTCTGATCCTGCATTTTTGATATATTTGAAACTCCCATTAGAGGAAGATACTGTTTTATGAATTAAGAAGCTATGGTTAGCAATGGCATTATTGTAACCTGCAATAAAACTCTTGTGGTATAAATCAAAGGTTAAAACACAGCTGTGTTTCTTAAAGCCCTAAGAGATTGTAGCCCCCTCATGGAAAATATAAATAAATGTCTCCTTATATTTTAAATATGTTGCTGGTCAGTTTTATTAATTGTGACTTCTGAATATACATAGCTCTTAGCTAGCACAAATAATTCTCACTTGTAGAATTTTCCAGGGGAGTGATGATGATAAGTTCTTGAGCATCGTGCAGTCTTATTCATGTGTGTGACGTAAATTTTCCATTTGTAGAGGCTAATGTAATGTTTGCTTTGGCACTCACGAGGATATATTGATTCTGGCAAGATTTTAATATGCTATGTTGTTAGTTAAACGGAAGTGTGACATCACAAAAAAACAAACTCTGAATAAAAGAAGAAAAAGAGATGCAGATATCTGGATAGGAAAGGCAGTTTAAAATGGCTTATTGTTAATTAATTTCTGGAGGAAAGAAAAACTAATTTATTAATATGGAAAACTGCACTTAAGTTTCACTTTTGACATATGAAGTTGATTCTTTAATCAGGTGCGTACCTGAAATTAATTTATACACATTCTATAAATACTCAACATTTTAATTTGCAATACCAAATTTTCTTTAATTTTTTGTCGAGTTTTTTTTTGTTTGTTTCAAGCATGGCTTCCTAATGACAATTAGAGAAAGTTAGTCCTGCTAGAACTGAGCTTTGGCTTCATTTGCTTTCGCTTGCTTTATGAATACTATGTATTTTTTGCTCAGATGCACATGGTACTTAGTGGTTTAGACCAGATCTTGCTTAGTTTTTAAGCAAGTGTGAGGCAGTTAAAAAGTAAAGAAAGTGACCAAGTTTTTTTCCTACACTAATTTTGAAGTATCTAGTCAATAACAATTGGCTTATGTTAAAAAAATGTTGCCTTTTTCTTAGCAAAACCAAGGCAGGTACTTGTGCCATATTCACAAATCAACCGAATCTGGAGAGGGAGCCAAATGCAGGGATGATGAGGAGACTCATCATGCTGAGTAGAACTCTAGGAACACCAGGGAAAAGTTTATCTTCTTGGAAACTGCACAGCTAATCTCTTGATTTGGCTAGTTAATAATGACTAAAAATTTATTGCAAATAACCCCAGAATTTGTATTAAACAACAGTGGAAATCACTTAACATAAATTTTGCTACTTGATTTTCATTTGTGGTGTGACCTTTACTCGTTGTTCCAGTGTGCTCTTTGATCTATTGACATATGGTTTGCTTCCTCTTTTTCCTATGCATAGTAGACAACTGAGCAGTTTTCCCAGGAGCTATATACACAAACACTTGCAGTAAAGTTGGCTGGCTGAGTTATTGTTAGAATTGAAAAAAGGGAGTTTTATTTCCTTCTGTACAGATGGTTTTTTCTTTTTGTGTGAATGCAATTGTATAGATGCTAAATTATATATAGTGGTGGTGGCTGTATTTTTAAATCATTTTAAGTCAAGTGTCAGAGAATCCTAGAATGGTTTGGGTTGGAAGGAGCCTTAAAGGTCATCTAGTTCCAACCCCTCTGCTGCAGGCAGGGACACCTTCCACTAGACCAGGTTGCTCAAAGTCCCATCCAACCTGTCCTGGAATATGGGTATAATGTCTATGACAATAGTTCATATATAAACCATTTCTTCTCCATAGAGCATCTTCATAATGGGTGCTTGAACAACCTTGGAAATAAAGCATGTATGCATGTTGCAAAAATATTAAACACTGCTGTTGTTAATAATACAGTTCACTTTACCTTTCAGTATATGTAAACTTCTCTCCACATTTGGAACAAGGATTGGACATGAAGGGTATTTTACATCAGTTATGTCAGTTCCCCTTCTCTTAAGAATCATCCAGAGTTTGGGCAAATGTAAGTCTATATGCAGTTGCACTTTGTATGTAGTCAGTGGGTTGCCATGGGTATCTTAGCAGGTTCTTCATTTTGCCTGTGCCTCCTGGCATACAGGTCAGGCCTGGACTGGGCTTTGAGCTGAGAAGGAAACTCCTCTGTTGAGAGACCATCCTTCACCTTTTGCTGGTACCAAGCCACTAAAAGGAGAACTTGCCTGATTTGAAAGCAAGAGTTATACATGCAAGAGGGGAGAAAGATGAAGATGCAGCTCAAAGGCAGGCAAGAGGGAGTGAGTGTTTCCTCTGGGAACTGGGGTGAGAAGGAAGCTTGGATAGCCTGACCAAGAAAAATGAGATCAGAACAGGAAACTGAGGAAAAGGACACTGGACATAGTTTATGGAGATTTGTAACAGGATACAGTATGGCAGGGTGAGTACCTTGGGCCTAGAAATAAATGAAATGAAATGAAATGAAATGAAATGAAATGAAATGAAATGAAATGAAATGGTGGAGGCGAGAAGAGAAAGGGAAGAGAAATTCGTCACAAAAATAGGGTGAAATCTGGGTAAACAATCAGTGTAAGGACTGGAGGTAAAAAGACCTATCTTCAAAGTTTTTATTCTCCCAAGTGGTAATGTATTTTCACATCTTAGTGGAATACTACAGGTTTTCTCTTTTATCCATATGTGCACAATGCATTTCAATATATTAAAAAGATAGAATGTTTCATTTTGTTGTAGTTTGTATGTGCTATGCACATGTTTTCAACAGTGCAGGCAAGTGTGTGATATGCCTGCTTTTGCATTCTCCTTAGGGAACAATGTTTTTACCTTCTTTCAAGTAGAACTCTATAGTGACAGAAGCTCCAATCCTAACCTCCTGGGAAGCAAATACAGAGAAAACCAGAAGTGTCTGTATCCTGATTGTGTGCAATCAAGGTAGAACAATTAAATTTACTCCATGTGTTCTTATGATGTCCCATTTAAATCAAGGCAATATCTGCAGATTATCACTGTGAAGAGCCTCCCAATATCAGTTTCTGTCTATACTTGCATCTGTTCAACAGAACTTAAAATGAATTTGTATAAACTAGATATAAAACTTAAAGAAAAATAGCAGAATAGGCTTCATCTGGGATCACAGCAATTTAGAGATGGAATATGTTTTGTTGTGTTAAAACACTTATGGTTGCAGAGGAGCACTTATTCAAGAGGCTGAAAATTTTGCTTATTTGAGGCATAATGTATTTCAAGAATACTGAAGCTAATATCCATGTTTTGAAGCTTTGTATAGTTAATGTTAGCTAAAGATATCTTGTCAATTGTTGCTGTGAGAAAGGAGTTAGCAGCAAGATAGTCTCATTTTCAGGATATTTTATTGATTGGGTTGTTACAATTTTGAAGGGAACTCAAAAGAATAAGGAAGCAAGTGAATTAGCTTAATAAGGCTAAAACCCAAAGATGACATATACAATTTCATAAATAATTAGATTAAGAATAACCTAGGCATTCCTGTGTTTTGATACTAAATGAAATTTTAAGTTCATTAAAAAAACGGACTTAGTGTATACTGCTAGTTATAAAAACAACCAAAACGTTACATTTTTTAAGTATGATGTAAAAATAGAATGTTCTATAGCTACTGCATAAATCCAATGTATAGTCTTCTCTGTAGTGTCTCCTGTTCAGCAAGAAGAAAAAGACGCAGTAAAAATAGATAGTGAAGTTTTTCATGTCTCTAGGAATTTTCGTATGAAGACAGCTTTGGGAATTGAATGATAGACAATGTGAGAATGGCATATAATGTTATGTTTTAGTATTTAGAAGGTCAAATTTATACCTTTACATGATACAAAAAGCAAGATGAATTAGTCAAGTTGGCAGGCAACAAACCTTCATTGTATATATTTATCACCATGACCTATAAAAACAAGAAATCTCAATGTTCGCAAGGCTAAAAGATTGGTGAGTTACCAAAACCTGGTTGTATTAGATTTTTACATTTTCATTTTATATGTGTGAATGGGAAATGTTGTGTATTTACTGTTCAAGATTTTTAAATGCTTCCAATTAAAAAAAACAAAGGAACAAAGAAATAACAATCCTGAAACCTTTCTCACTACCTTTTGCGAGATCTTAACATTCACCTCCACAGTAGAGCTGAAGAATATGTCTGAATACAAAGTGGGTCTAGTAGACCCTGTTACCAAATTAAGAAAAAATAGAGGGGGGAAAAGGTAGAAAAATAGAGAACATACTAATTGGCATGACAACATGTAGTCCTGTAGCAATCATGCAGTACTTAGTCTTTTATATGAAATGACAAATTCAGTACAGTCCCCGAGAGAGCAGGAAAGAGATAACAGTCTTGCCACACTTCCCTGTACCTCCCGGGTGTAAACTGGCACGTGGACATGTCAAAAGCCAAAGAATGAAAGTAATTGGTTTACTATAAGAGTTAAAATTGATTCATTATGCTTGGTTGAGACTGGCTGTTTTGGAGGGTTTCATTGCAAAGCAACACTATTGTTTTTTCCTTCTATAGTGTCAGGCACAGTCTAGCCTCCATTTCCTTCTGATATAACAGTGCTCTTTAAATGGAGGGGTGCATCTTTGAACTTGAATAAAAGGGTTCTTGTGCAGTGTAGGATTTAGCAGATGGGCTTAGAGAATCCAAACCTACCACTAGTCTTTTATTTTACCTAGGAAAGGTTTGCCATTTTAAATGTCTCTGTTTGCTACATTCCCTACTAAGCACAGCACTCAGATGTTGTTCTGAGGAATCGGGCAGCTTAGCTTCCAATGACATTGATTACATGTCTCAACAGTGAGAGCATGAGAAAGAGTTGTGGGTGGAGAAGTGAAAAGGCAGTGTGAGGCATTTCAAGGAGGAGATTTGCACTCTAGCACTTGCATGTGGGTGACAATCCCTCAGAGAAACAATTTTTACTCTGAAGTGGAGCAGAGTTGAATCTTCTGTGCTCACTTCAGGTTTAATCTCCATCCCCGCAACTACCAGTGCAGCCTGTAGTTAAACGTGCTTTTACTTAAAATGAAAAGAAAATAACAGTAGAGAGAAGCTGCATCTTTGGCATGGAGCTGTGATTTCACAGAGAGGGATGCTGGCATGTTAATCCCTGGCATAAACGGGTACAAGTCTCAATGACAGTGCTAAGGCTGTTTACACATGGGCTGAGCTAAACCCAAAGATGACACACAATGCTGATCAAAATCACTCATTTAATCCCTTTTGAATTTTTGCCATCCAACAACCAGAGATGTTTGTAGTAAGAAAAGATATGAAAAAGCTGTCATTGTCACTGACCGTGACTTTCTCTGACATACAAATTACAGCAGTCATTATCTTATTTTAGATTAAAATGTCATCTTTTTATTCAAGAGTGAATATTAGTGAATTGACTAAATCCTCAGTGATAGTTACCAAACTCAGAAATAAGATCTGCTTTTTAAATCAGAAACAGTCTGATCTAGTTTATACAAAAAAAGAGAAACAAAGCCATCCTGACAGTAAGTCTACATTTTATTTTACCAAAGTTTACGAGGAATCAATATAATCAACAAGAACCTTGGGTTTAGGTTCTTATTCTTCAATATGTACTTATTTTAATAGCAAAAGAAAGCAGATGGAAAAGGAAGCTGCATGGTACACAGTCTACATAACATGCAAGTATTATTATATCACTTAAGATATTTATCAAGCTTCTAAATCACACTCTTTTGCATCAATTGCCTGGATGCAGAGTATCAGAAACAGTAAATATTTATTTTACTTAGAAACAATGTTAGTAAAAGGCCTCGGGGTTTAATCTGAAAGAAAAAAAAAATCTTTGAATCTTTGACCCAAATTTCCAATGTCATTTATGTCAGTTTTAATCCAGAAGACTCTTAAAGTCTGTAGAGCTTCTTCAAGATATTGACTAGTTGGTCACAATTGGAATCCAAATTAATGGCACCTGCTTTGGTTTTGGTTGGAGTAGAGTTAATTTTCTTCACAGTGGCTGGTATGGTGCTATGTTTTAGATTTGTGCTAAAAACAGTTTGGTTATATAGAGATGTTTTTGCTATTGCTGAGCTGCACTTGCACAGTATCAAGGCTTTTTCTGCTTCTTGTACTGCTTTACCAGTGAGAAGGCTGGGGCTGGGGCTGCACAAGGATATGGAAGGGGACACAGCACAGCTGACACCAACTGGCCAAAGGGATGTTACAAACCATGTAGTGTGATGCTCAGCATATAAATTTGGGGGAAACAGGAGGGAGGAGGGACATTTGGAATTACAGTATTTGTCTTTCCAAGTCACCATTGCATGTGGTGGAGCCCTGGCTGTCCTGGAGATGGCTGAGCACCTGCTGGCCTGTGGGAGGTGGTGAATGAATTCATTCTTTAGTTTTGCTTGTGTGCACAGCTTTTGCTTTACCTGTTGAACTGTCCTTATTTCAACCCATGACTTCTCTTGCTTTTACCCTCATGACTTTCCCCCACTCCACCAGAGTGAAGTGAGTGAGCAGCTTGGTGGTGTTTAGTTGCTGGCTGGGGTTAATCCATGACAGAGCCCAATACTACCTGTAAAGATAAAATCACAAACATTGAAGTACAAAAATACTTTGTTTGCTACTCCTACTTTGTTTAAGGGCTGAAATTCGGTTTGCTTACATGTGTTTATATTTTTGTGTAGGATATTCAGAATTTTCTATCCTACAAAATTCTGTAGTGGGTAATAGGCTTTATGAAACTTAAGAACCAACTAGATAAGCATGATTGATTAAGGTAAGTAATTTGTAATAAAATCCTTAAGATGTGTTCATATTTGTTGTTTTTCTCTCAAATACTTGAGAAAGTTCCTGTGAGAAAGTATGCCTATTCTTAAACTTAAAAGACCTTTGAAGTTCAAAATAACAAAGTTTGTGAAGATAGAGAAAAAAAAAGGGAAAAATGGCACTTTTTTATGCATTGTCAGAAAGTGAAAATGCATATTTATGTTTTCCTGTTTTTATGTTTCACAGGCATTGTGATATTTCATTACCAAAAGACTTTTCACAATGGTATGTGATTCTAAGGAAATATCAGTAAGGCAATATAATCTAAACTTATATTATGCTTTGGGCTTCCATTTTTTTCCAATTGTTCATTCTCCTTTTTCTAAATTAGTCAATCAGATTAAAAAAGAAAGCAAAGATGACACTCTTTGGAAGTCAGCTGAAGGTAATGCAGGCAAATATTAGCCAAGTGTTTTTTCTGGTGGACTTTCCTTTCCTATATGAGATCAAGAATACAGCAGTCTTATCTGGTGTGTTACCAGCAATTTTTTTTAGTAGAGGTATGCTATATGTATGCATGTGATACTTTATAACTTTTTATATTCTTATTTCCAGCTGCTGATTCATCTTAATAAAGCTTTTGGAGACTCTCAAGTGGAGTGTAAGTAAGTATTGCTTAGATATTTTAAGTATACATTACGTAAGTATTACTGCTTGTATTCATAAAGTGAATAAATAAAAAGTTTAACATAAACATGCACGTGTATCACTGTGTAACTACATGAACAATGACAATCTCAGGCCTCTTGGTTTTCATGCCCAGCTTGTTTGGTGAGGTCAGCAATGAACATGCAAACTTTCCCCAGGGTAGCCTAGAGCAACCTTTTCTATCTCTCCGAGAGTTTCAGTCTCTCTCTTTTAAAAACAAAACAAAGCAAAACCACAACAAAATAGTTATTGCCAGAGATAAGCCTAACAGGCTTAGATTATATGTATACATACATGTGCATATGTAAATGTGTATGTATAAAAATAAAATGAGAACATCATCAGGCTTGAGAGGCAGAGAAATGGAAATTGGCTGGCATCCAAGTAAAGAAAGATCCAGGCATGAGAAAAAAGAAATTCTTTAAATAGGCATTTAACACAAGGTAAGAGAAAAAGGTTGTTTGCTTAGAAGTTTTTCCTTAAACAAATGATTGTATGGAATGAGTAGTAAAAGAAAAGTTAATAAAGATCTTTCTATTCTTAATCTGGAAAAGTAAACAAGCCATAACTTTCACGTTTGGACTTTTTAAGCACTTTTATGCAAGGGGCCTGCTGGGGATCCACATTCTTCTGCAGTCAGTATGGATGCTGAGTCATCAGGAAAGCTGGCCATTTGGTTTTTGGTTTCTAAATATAGAGGTGAACATTTAAAGGCCTAATCTGCTAACAATGGACACTCGTATGCAGCGTTGGTGACATGAATGCTTTCATTCTTAATAGGCTTCTATCAAAAGCAAAGCTATGCTTGTATGACATGTACTTCTGAAGAATTATGGTTTCTATAACAAAATAATAATTAATGTTTTAGAATTATTAAAACAAATATAGAAAATCAACAAGTTTCAGTGTTTGATCAGCATCAGAATCCTCTCATGGTAGCTTGTGTACCTTTGCTATATGCAGAGGAAGTGGAACAAGTAGACTTTGGGAGAGGGAACATAAGAGCAATCTAAATTAAGAAGGAAGTTTAGATTGAGCCTTAGAAGGGGTGAATTTTGACTCTTCAGTTGGGTCTTAGCTATGATATTTGGGGAATAAGGAGTTTGTGGGAGTGTGCCTGGAAATTGTCAGTTTGATAATAATGTTATTGAATAATATTATCAGACATTTATATTAACATCACCTTTGCAGCTGGTGTACTATACTCACATTCAGTCCATAGATTGGTGTGGGGATTTTTTTATTTCTGATGAAGTTCTGCACACTTGGTTTGCTTGGAA
This sequence comes from Trochalopteron elliotii, assembly GCA_024734555.1. Lineage (NCBI taxonomy): Eukaryota > Metazoa > Chordata > Aves > Passeriformes > Leiothrichidae > Trochalopteron > Trochalopteron elliotii. The sequence goes on along the minus strand of JANPWX010000011.1, from coordinate 11,599,622 downwards.
ACTTTGCTAAAGTAGGACCTTTGACATTCACAATGCTGTGACAGAATCAGAATTAAAACAGGCCTTTTCACTTTCACTTTAGATAAATTTGTATAATTCAGTATTATGCAGTAGGAGGTCATTCTTCATAAAACAAGGTTTTCTATTGGTGGTTCAGTGTTTATTTTGACAGCATTCTGTGCCTTCTGCATAGATCCTAGCTGAAGAGATGCTTGCTGAATGCTTTGCCACCTGCAAATGTGGTGCAGGGAGGGAGAAATCCTGCCTGGCCAGCAATAATGTCAGTTTGGCTAAGCACGTACTCTGCCAGCAGCGGTGCTGGCCTCTGGCAGGACAGACCTCAGGCAGTGACACCCCTGGCTCTCCCTGCTCAAATCTGCTGCTGCACAGCATGTGCAGCACGGGTGCCACCTCCCCATCCAGCCACCAGGGTCTTCCAGGAAAGTGAGTCGTCACGTGAGATCCCATGGGCATTGTTCTGGCAGGCCAGGTATGGCCCAGGGGTGCTGCAGTGCCTGGCTGTGCTTTGAGTGAAGCACATGCTTCATTAGTTAGATTGCTTACAGTCCAAGTGGGCAAAACTCCTTGTAACTCCGAATTAAGGAAAGAATAGCTAGTGAGTGGATGGCAGCAGAGGAAAGACTGTTTTGGGGAAAATATAGTTTTCTCATTTAAACTTTGTGTCAAACTTTCATCCTGAGTATGCACAGTATGTTTCAAGACCTATTTTTTGTAGGGGAAATAGCTGGGAACGGAACTCTTTAACAGGATGTAAAAAACCTGTAGCTGTGTTAAGTGACAAAGCTCTGGCCATTGCATCCAACATGCAGTGCTTTTGTACAGTGGCAGTTCATGTGTAGCTGATTCATCAGTCAAAAAAGCAGCCGTTACCTTACTATAAGATGTGAGCTTCAAAATGAGACTGTGCCCTCATTTTCTGTGAGAACTTCAAACAGGCAAAGTTTGAGGTTGTAAAAGTTAGTCAGCCATGTGCGAGTTACAAAGCCACAACAAATTAGGACCTCATTAAATCTTGAAAATACTTGAATTTTATCAGTTTCCTCCCAGCTGGTGTAAGACTAAGATGATTTTACAACAAAAGGGGGTTTCTTGACAATATTATGATGAGTAGAAATTATAAAAAGCAACATGATGAGAAGAATCTTTTTTTGGATGAACTAGGGCAGAGGACTCTTCTGACACTTGTGCTAAAAGGTCTGGCCCTAGCCATAAACACCTTGTCTGTTGCTCTCATGTAGTTTCTCAGCAGCATGTAGGTTGAGTCAAGATCTCTGGGCTCCAGAAGATAAATGCCTAATATGTGACCTCCAAGTGTATTTCTGCTGTTTGTGGTAGATATAAAGAAAACGAGAAAGTCCTGGTTTATTCCACTAGTAGAAAAATCAGTAAACGTTTATTATCCAGCCCAGTCCCTAATGTTCTTTGGAGAAGACTGAATCCTTCTTTCAGTTATGCATGGTATGGTGAAGACATTCATTTGGGACTTCCTTACTGGTTTCTATTATAATTATCTTTATTTTGGATGCTGTCTTTGCACAGACTGAAAACCATGATACGTCTCCTTTTCTTAATTGAACTTTTTACTGTTATTTGTCTATTTTCTGCCTACAGCATTCCAAATACTAGTTATTTCATGTGTTCTACCATTAATATATAATGGTGATGCCTTGATACAATTGAAAAAGCACAGAATACAGCTGAGATGAGACAGAGATATGGAATGAATTATTGATGGTCTAAAATACAGCTACAATTCCAGAGTGAACTCTTAACATTGTGTGACCAGTTATTATGTCTTATTTGAACTCTATGTGAAAAAAATATCCCATGGAAAATGCAAAATATTTACTGTGTTCACAAAACTGCTAGTGCTTCTTTTCCCAGTTTCACTCATCCCTGTTAATTCTGACAATGCTGCCACTTGTGGCAATGACTCGTGGCGAAATTAAATTCCCATAAAGAACCTACGTTTGGGATATAAAATATACTTGGGAATTTCTCTAATGAATGTGCCTTGCCACAAAGGGGCCACTGCAGCTTACTGGTCAGTGATGATTAATATGCACAAATAAAATCCCTCTTGTGAGAACACCTCTGTTATGATGCTTATAGTGTAATATGGCATGTTTTCTTTCATGTAATTCCTAGGATGAGCCCGTCTCAAATTTGATACAACAAATACTGTTCTGACCCTCAGGAACCAAGGATAAGTTTTGCCACAGACTTCACTTAAGACAAGATCTCGTCATAAAGAAATTTCATAGTCAGATCTAGAACTACTGTGAATACCTTTTCAGGGATCTGTTGACACTTTGATGAGTGTAATATCAAGAGCTGTTGGACTACATTTTCCGGGACATTCTTGATATTTGTGCTTTTATGCTTCCAGATAGGAAAATGTAGACTTTTTTGACAAAATGAGAAGGAAAGAAAAAATGCTGCAGTTTGAGTGTATCTGTACATTGCTGTTGTCAGGCCTGCTTTTTAAATCAGTTTTTAGGTTTTTATAAGAAATGCTTTAATAAAATACTAATATGGAATGTTCTGTTCAGCAGTCACAGAAAAGAACAGTCCAGAGTCTCTATCTGCTCGATACAGAAAAGGGCCGTAACAGAAGCAGCAGAATGACTTAATATGAAGAATTTTGAAAAAGGAAACTAAGCTATTCTGCATTCTCATTTATTAGACAGGAAGAGGGAACTGAAGAGTAACCTTTAAGGAACTCAAATTGCACTTGAATAATTTGCATTTAGAAAGGATGTTCCTTTCATGTTCAATTGGTTTATTGAATCCATGTTAGATTCCTGTAAATGCTACACAGGTTTTGCATCTCCAGTATTTTGCCTAAATGAAAGACTAACCTTTGGAATCTGGCTTGGCTATATTACATTATGTTTAGTCTAATAGAGGTGAGGAAAGTCATTGAACTGAATGGCACAAATTCTCTTGGTCCTCTGGAAGCAGCTTTAACAACGATCTCACTTGGATGTTCAAAGTGACAGGAATTAACATCATCTCTATACATAGGAACACCCTTCTACTTGAAACAGCCTTCACAAATTCATGTCTCTGTAATCTACAGGGGCAGAGTGTGGTGCTGAAGGAGGAGAAGCTGAATATGCTTTTCATTCCTGTGAGAAATTAAAAAGAAGGCAAGTGCTTTGAGAGGTGAGCAAGTCTGCCTTCATTTTGACTCTAGTCTGCCATAAAGAAACTTCAAACAATGCTTATTTTGCTGAACAAAGATATTTTGAAAATTATTGTCTTAAGGAGCTGTGGGGTAGTGTGAATGTGAACAGAGGTAATTTTATTCCTTTAGTGTACATATATATTGACAGTAAAGTCTTCCGGCAGAAGTGGTTATAAGAATTTTTGCCTTGGGGGTTACACAAAACACTGATTAGAAGTATAAGAGAAATCTTGCTTTGTGTGTGGGACTTCTTAATAATACACCCATTTCAGTCTCCTTCTGTTTGAGCCTTTGTGTGTAGATCTCTCAGGTATCTTGTACAGTCTTTGTGGACAATATAGTATTTAACAAGGTGCTCAAGACTTGAAATATTTTGGAGTTTGTTTGTGATTTTTAAGCAAAAGCAAAACCATATTGAAATCAGACAGGAATCTAATTTGTGAATTACACTCAGGAAGTGCTTTGTGGAAAAATACCCAAATCAGTAATAGGGAATAGTTATTTCATATTCTATTTAATATACTCAGCACTAGACACATCAGACTGTAAGTAGAGTTTTTGAGTTTACTGCTAGCAGTAAGTACTTGTTTGTGTTAACGCGGGGTGATAGTTTGGTTCTTATCCTGAAAAGCAGGAAAAAGCTAATGTCTTTGTGGACTTTGCACTCACACTGTGTCTCAGGGAACTTAGCAATAACAGTGCAATTGCTCTTTCAGTTGGAGTCTGGGATGTCCTGAGTTATTCTGAATGTGTGTTAGCCTCAGTTATTGGCACTCTCATCCCCTGATGGAATTTTTTCTTCTACTCTTCTGCAGCATTCCTTGTCAAAAGGGCTACTCTTACCCTTTACCACATGATGGTAGAAGGGCTAGAGTTTGGAATGATAGCACTGAAAAGTGAAAGATTCTATAAAAGAGGAATCATAACTTTTTCCCAAAAAATCCCTATGTAATCTTTGCTTCCATTTTGTTGAATCCCATGACAAGAAACTATCCAGTAAACAGTTCACTATTGCTAAATGTCAGGACTAAATAACAAGAGCCATGGATAAGATAACCATAATAAAGGTTGACTAAAGCCATATATGAACAAAGGCTTCTCAGACAACCTGGATATTTTGTACATGTCCCATCAGCAAAAGAAGGCATGGCATGGCTGCAACCCTCAGTTCAGTACAGCTGCTAATTGGTTATGAAGCTGTGTAAGAAGTTATCCCACCCTGGTGAATAATCATCTCATCTCACTCAGTGTTAACTCATTGCTTGCTCATGGTTGGGTTAGTGAGGGGGATATGGTAACGTACACGACAGTAAGTTTGGCACGGAACACTTGCAGCTAAGACAGGAGAATGCTGTGTGTTCTCAGAGGTGGAGGATACAGCTCATCTGTACTCTGTTCTTTGCTCTACATTTTCAAAGAATAATAAATTGGTGTCAGTGTTCTGCTCTGTTTTCTCTAGGCACTCCAAGAACGAGATTTGAAGTACTTTAGAGATCTGCTAAAGCTCAGAAATAAAACACAGGTCATCTAGACCAATGGATCTTTCTGCAGTAAGAGCAAAGCTTGACCATGACAGTGTTTTCTTTGGAAACAGCTCAGCTCTGTCTCAGAAACTGCAGATAAGGAACATAAGTATCCATATGTGTGTGCATGTGTGTGTAAACCAAAATGACAATTCCAAAAGAAAGCAAGTTGACTTGCTTCTTCCCAGCTCCACATAGAACCATAGAGCTACATAGATAGCAGTTGTGTTGCTTTGTGCATGCCTGAGGTGTGGTCAGGAATCAATACAGAAATACTTTCAAAATAGAATGGAAAAAAGAAACTAACGTGCAGAAATGTCTTGCTGCTATTTTGTTTGCCTCTAAATGTTGTTGTAAATAAATGAGTATGTGCAGTTGACCATGGATTATCCTTTATACATGAGAATCTAAAACCTCAATTTGGAACAAGTTTTATAACGTACTTCATAACTTCTTTGGATTTTTTAAAACTTTTAATAACTTGGCATATGAATTTATGAGTGTACTGTGGTACTGTCATCAAAAAGAAGATCAAAATAGTGACTAGAATAAGTGAAAAGGAGATAGAACTGGCACAAAATCTGTATGGAACAAAGAAGTTACCTTTATTATTCAAAGTACAACTCCCGTTGGGAACTTGTGTGGGTATCATATAAATCATGATGGAATAGGTCCTCTAATGAAGGACCATTATGATGGGAAGCAGGCAGTCTCCATTTGAAATAAAAACTAGGCACAATTATACTGGTTGTTAGCGTGCAAGCAGCTAAAAGAGCCCTGTGTGTTATTAGGCACTTACCCTTACTACCTGAAGTGGAATTGTCTGATAGGAAAATTGGGTGGGACTTTCTGTGGAAAACAATGCAAATTGTGTACAAAGTCATATGTGTGAGTCTTATGACTGATTTTAGTGTTTTAAGGTTAAGTTTTCTTGGTAATGAAAGAAGTATTTTGGCTCTTCCTGAGGTCTGTAAGCTTTATTAAGCACATGCATGACAAGTAATCAGACAGCAATCTATGTCTTCTTTGACTCCCTAGACCCTTGAACGTTTACTGAATCCCTTCATCTGAGACAGGCATTGCTTTCACTGCTGTTTCTGTGACAGATGAATGTGAATGGTGAATCTATCTTTGGAAGGCAGAAGATGAGATGCATTGTCTTTTACTGGTCACATCTGATAGACATCCTTTTTTATGTGTCAGTATTGACCCTTATAAAAGATTTTTCTAAAGTGAAAATAAGTTTTCCTGAGAGACAAAGATAAGAAATAAAGGATTAGTAACTCCTACTGTGAAATGCTAGCCCTATTTCTAATGCTAGGTTAATAGTTGAAATTTGTGATCCTAAAGATCCATGATTCTAATGAGAGATTTGCTCCTGACTTCAGGATGATCAGTTTCACTCCTATGGTGCAGTTGGGCTTTCCTAGGAAAGCTAATGTATAAAATACAGTCTCTGCCAGCACATCATGAATGCAACATGATGGGAAGAGGATAACATGGAATGACATCCACAGCCAATAATAGCTGCTGTGAACATCCTGTCAATCAGGGTATTAATGTTAGTCACCAGCTTGATTAATGACATGGAAACACTCACTCTTTCCCTGAATAGTGTCTGAGTGCCTCCTGCCAGAGCAATGGAGATCACCTTCTGCTCAGCTTATACATACATGCAGGAATAGAGCCATTATGGGTGCTTCAGTGCATTGTATAATAGCCTCTTCCAAATGAAGGGGGCTCTGAGACATCATTCACTTCATACCTGCCTGTATTTGTTTGCACATGTAAAATCAGCTGACTCTCAGACCAGGGGGTGCCTTGTAGCTTTAAGCTCAGTAGGGGCTGTAGTCTGTGTTGGGGATTTTTTCTGTCACTATAAAAGAGAAAACAAGACTCATACTAAAGATGGCCCCAGAATTTCTTTGCAATGATCCTGAGAAACTTGAAGTTTCTTGGTTGCAAATGGGAAAACATTTGAAGAAATGTGTGTACATTGTAGAGAGAGCTTGAGAAGGCAAGAAAAAGATTTCATTGAATTATTTCCAAAAAATAAAGTGAAAAAAATTTATTTCTATCAAACCAGAAGGAAACAGAACAGTAGTGTGAGGGGACAGAGTCCTTTTACTGTCTGAAGGTACTGGAAGTTTTACTCAAGACTGGGCAAAGTTCTGCATTGTAGTATTAGATGTCAACATCCTGAGATACTCAGCTTGGCACAATGAGACCACTACATTGCCTCATTTCATGCTAGTTTGTTTCAGGCTGTGTGCTGAATATGTCCAGAACTTGGCTTTTTATTCTATATGCAATAGATTAAATTTTCCTATTTTGACAGGGAATATCTTTAGCAGTATGCTCTGAAAAGCCTTAGGGATTCAAGCTGTCCCTTAATCAATGCTGCAGACAATGCAGTTTTGATTTTTTTTTTCTCTAATATATGAACTATGACACTAGATTCATCCTGGCATACATCTGTCAGGCCAGACTGAAAGCATTCATTTAGAGCCACTTCATTACCAGCACAGGGCCAACAAATAGGGGACAATCTAAAAAAGGGGGATTGAAATATAGCATAGATGAGAAATATATTTCAAAATAAGGTCATAATGGAAGATATAAATTGCACAGCAATCCAGACAGCAACAGGACATCCTCAAAACGTGCTACAGTATCTGCATACTGGTACTGACTCTTACAAATATGCAACAAATATGGATTGTTTGTGAAATGAACAGCTATGGGTCAAGATGTAACATAGAAAAAACAACTGTGCAAATAAAAATATTTATTATTAATGGACAGTAACTGCTTCCTACTAAAATTGGCAAGAATTATGAACCCAACCCCCATAGTACTTACTGGAGAATTAGAAGGCTGATACGAGAGTGTAGCAAAAAGACCTCGCCTGCCTTCTAGAAAAATCAGCAAAGCTACACCATAATGAAGAATACTCCAGTGTATTGAGAGATACTGGGCTGCAGATCCACCACTAAAAATCTCCAGTGCTTGATACTGAACCAAGAAAAGAAAAATACAAAATGAAAAATCCTGCATTGGCTGAAGGACGTGCAGAATTCTTTCCCATCTGTATTTTTTGTGATTGTTAATACTTGTGTGAAACACTGCTAGACTGCCATATAGCAAATTACAAGCAAGAGATGAATGTGTCTGGTTTGATCTTCGAGCTTCTTTGATAAGATGCAGGTAAGAGTTAATGTTGTCTTTACATATTGTGGCATGTTTAACATCTGCGATTCCTTTCTGGGTTTGTTTGCAGGTTCAATCCTTAACTTACAACCTTTTCTTTTTTTTAATTTAGCCATTGATTACACCCCACAACAAGTGATTTGTTTGAACTGCAAAATCCCTATTTCTTGTGGTACTAATAAGGATTGTGCCTTCTGAAAGCTGTAGCAGAAGAGAAAGGGAGGAGGCCTAACAGGCTTGACACTGTCTTTTGTCTGTGTTGCAGCAAGGGGAGAAGGAAAGATGTATAGGAATTGTCTTATCATCATGCACATATATACATGTACATAAGCATTTTTATTTGTTTACCTAATCTCTTGGATGCTTTTTCAATGCCTGTCTTAACCCTTTGTTGTTGAAGTAAGCAAGGAAAAACTATATGACAGGCATTTAATTTTTTTCTTTCTCAAGAACAGCTAGTGTCCCTTGTGCTGAGAAGAAAATGGGACTGTGTGGAAAGCTAAATTTCAATTAACACATCAAAGGGCAGTTTGTGGTGTTTTGCCTATAGCTAGGGTTTAACTGAGTTGCAGGACTCCGGGAATTTTGTGTTTTCCTATAGACTCACTTATTGCATTCTTACCTCTCCTACTTTTCTGCTCTTCCTCTGCTTCTCTGAAGGGGAGGAATGAAAGCAGTATAATCTTGTTGAATATGGTTCTTGCTGATGAATTAGATGAACAGCTGCTGGGAACAGTCTAGGAATACAATTTGGTGAAAAAAAGAGATGAGATACAATAGAATTCCCTTATGATGCCATTCATTCTATATGCAGTATTATACCATATTGGTGGAGAAATGTGAAGGCCTAAAACTCAATTTCACTTCGAGCTGGTTTAAAAAGAAGCAATTCTACATACATTGCAGCCACAAAAACAATATTATAAGCACAGAATTTTACTTTTTAGGTAGAAACTGCACAGCTGTATACATTTGATTTTTTTGCATGCATAAGAACTTAGTTTTACAGGCACAACTATTGTACTTTCTTCTCAATATTACCCGAACAGTTATGCTAATTCCTACATTATGTAGTTCATCTCTTTTCTTTGTGCTTTAAACCACATTGGGAAGGGGGAGCAAACCCTACATTTTGGCATGCAGGACAATCAAAAATCCAATCTAGAAAATGGAAAAGTCATTGGTGTGTCAGTGTTCCTGTAATACCCTCCAGCTTACATTTTTGCATTGTAAAAACCCAGCATGCAATTGTGTGTTAAGATTGGAAATTAAAGCTAATCTCCCCAGTTGCCTTATGAATGTTATACACCAAGTGAAGCAATAGCATTTTGCTGTCTTGTCTTGCTGCTTTAGTGAATTCTTTCACAGTTCTTTGTCACCTAGCAGAGTCTGGGAAACACACAGAGAATTAAACACACCTGTCTACAGAAATGGGAAAGAATTACATTGATCTTGGATCAGTTACCATTTAGTGTAGTTCTAATAATTCACATCTTTTGGAAAGGTTGATGGCCATCTTGGTAATGTAGAACCTGCTAAAGCCTTTGGTCACACGTCCCATATTTTGAACCAGATGTCTGTGTGGTTTACTGACTAGTTTCCTTTCATCCCGCTGCAGGCCAGTAGTAGGAGTTGAATTGGTGAGTTTAAAACAACTGAAAACCTTCTTATGCTATGTATATTTTGTCAACTACAAGCTTGGTCTGAAAACAACCATTTTAGAGTTTTAGACAAGTAATTTTAAATAAATAATTTAAAATGTTTTTCTGGAACAGAATTTTTTCCTTGCTTAGAAAAATGGAAGAGGCCTTCTTGGTAGTTATGAAAAATGGAAAAAAAAATGGTAGTTTTAAAAACTAACTCTTAGAAATAATCTAAAAGTTTAATAGTAGTCATGAAGATTTCAACATAAATGATGTTTTGGTTTCTTTAACAGGGATTGCATGAGTTCTTGGGATGGAAGTGTCATCAGATCAGCTGTAACTATAGCTTGGCACTCTGTGTGTCTGCATGTGCACAGCTTGATGTTATCTGGGTATCAGTAACAGTGACACCTAAAGCTGCTGTGGACAAACACAGGTTTCTGATGACAACATCTTAAGTACAGGAGAAAAGCTCTTGTGCAGTTTATAACACCATCATATCCCTAAGGTGCTGACAGAGCTTCATTCACAGTTTTTCTGTGAGTTGTTTTCTGTATTTCACATATCACTTCTCTTTCTTGATGAAAATCATTGATATTACTTCTCTTTAAATAATGACTTTAAGAATTAACATCATAATAACTTTTCATACCCTCATTATTTTAAAAGAATTCAAAATCTCAAATTGACTTCTTAATGGTTGTAAAAGATATGTTTTGAACAATTAAATTGTATTTTAAGAAACAATGTAATTAATAAAGAATAATTCTTTTTGACACATATATGTTAAAAAATGCTAAATCTAGTTTTCTTTAATTTTTTTTATTTTCGGAATTATTTTATGTGGAGGTTTGTTTTATTTTACTAAGGCCTTCACTCCCCAGTTGTAACAGTTGTACTGCTTAATCTGTAGCAACCAAGTTAAATGAAACAGGTTCTTCAGTCATGAAATCATTAGAGTGGGGAAAAAAAAAAAAGGTCCAGTCTATCCCTGTTGTGGCAGGAAATGGGTAACTAGGTCATCCCAGACAGATGTTTGTATAGGCTGCTGTTAAAAACCACAAATGAAGGGGATTCCACAACCTAATAAATCTATTCCATCTAATCTAGACTTTAGGTTGAAAGGAGTTTTTTTGTTGTTGTTGTTTCATTTTTTGTATCTAGACCACTCTTCTTTGAAGCAAATTAAGCAGTTACTTGTTATAATTCAGGTATGTGCAAAGATCTGTTGATCATGACTTTCTGCATGCAACCTTTTGTGCATTTTCCACCCAGGCTTCTTTTTCTGAGGAAGTGAAGCCTCATTTCTTCAATCTTTCCTTGTAAGTCATATTCTCCAAATACCATTCTTGTTGATTTCATTTCAACTCCATCCAAATTGTTGAAATTGTTCTTGGAGTGCATTGCCCAAAATTGCACAGAACGCTCCAGCTGAGACCTCAGCAGCACTGAAGATTGCAAAATAATTAGGTCCTTCATCTCACATACTGCACACTTCCTAATACATCTTGGAACGTGAAATGCCTTTCTGCAACATCATCATGTTGACTCATATTTAGTTTGAAATCCACTTGAACCTTCCTATCCTTCTTTGCAATCCTGTTGCCTTGTTAAAGCATCACGAGGTTATATTAATATACTCTGGTTTATTTTCTCCAATTTCAGTCTAGTATGAGCTTATTGCAGTTGCAGTTTCCTGCCTTATCTAAATATTTTGGATTCTGATCTGCTTACCTGTGTTTGTAGCCCTCTTCTAGACTTTTTGCAAATTTTACCAGTTTACTCCCTTTTCTCTTTTCCCAACTGTTCAATGAAAAATTGAATAGAATAGGATGGATGAGAAGTCCCTGAGGGATGTTACTGCAGTGCCATCCTACCCTGCCAGAAAATACCTAAATACTTTTTGGGAGAAATACTTAACTACTGGGATGTCAGCTCCTACTTGATTTTGTCTACACCAATTTTTGTATTGCAGGCAAAATTAGAAAGGACCCAACTAAAGGCTTTGTTAAAGTACAGATACCACATTTACTGCTTCCTTCTTATTCAATAGGCCTGCTGCTCTTTCTAGGAAGGAAACTGGAGAGATTTGACACAATAATGATCCCAAGATTACATTTTAAAGTCTTACTACCTAATTGTTTTCTATCATATTGTTCTCTTCATGCCTATACACTAACTGCCTATTAACCTATGACAGTATCTCTCAGAGATGGATGGTTATTTTTGAGAGACCAATGGCATTTTCTTTCCTAAGGCAGTATTTTCATAATTTCTAGTCTTCTTGTACCTCTCTCGCACTTCATGGATTCTCAGAAAACCCAAACCAAAACAAAAACTCCCTCCAGAAGACCCTCCCCCTGCTCCCATCCCAGAGGTTATTTCATCTTTTAAGTGCTCCAGGGTAATTTTTAGCACATTTTCCTATGGAAACACAGTTTATGTGGTCCCACATATGATCAGTCAGGCCACACCATGCCTTCTGAACTTGTTGCTTACTCTCCAACTGAAGTGGACTGAGTAGTTGTGGTCTCAGAGATACCACATTTCTACAGATTTTGTGAAAATAAGCAGGTAAATAGAGAGCCTTCCATGGCAACAAGGAATCCAGTGTAAATGAAACCCTGATATCAGGCATTGGAAAACTCACAGAAGGATGTTATGAATATTCCAGCCATAAATTTCAGTTATCATTTTTGCTCTGGGCTAATGCAATCAGGAGACACAAGGCTACAGGGAGGCTGGCTTTCTCCACTGCTTTCTGAACTATATGTTTAAGTCAGCAGGATTGGAAACTGGCATTTCTTAATATTGCTTAACACATTCCTTCCCTTTTCTGGTCTGTATGTCTTAGACCTTTGTTAAAATTAATTGCTTTCCATGTCTGACACTAAGATATTTTGTAGATACATTAGGCAAATAAGCATTGAATATTTCAGAATTCTTTGTGTCACATTATTTGCTGTCTTTTACTTAAATACTGGATTTGAACTTTTCTTTGTCTCCCTTAGTTTGTGTGTGTGTAACCTTCTATTGGCTTTTAGGTCCTTTCCTAGATAAACTCATATAGCCTCTTAGCCTTTGTCCTTTGTTCCTTGTGTGAGTTTACTATTCTTTTAAACTCATTTTTAGTCATCGGTTCATGTTTTCGCTGTTATGCGTGATTCTTTCCTGGTTTTCAGTTAACCAGTAGCTCCTGATGAAGCCTTGCTCTCTCAGTGCTTACTTTACATCAGGGTAGTCTGCTGTTGTGCCTTTAATAAACTTCTTTCACTAACTGTTGGCTCTCCTATGCTCTTATTTCCTTATGAATTTCTTCCAAAAGGTCTACCCACCCATTCATTCTGCAAGCCAAGAAAAATCCACTTTTGGAAAGCCATACTCTTTCTGTCACTCTGTGCTTTCTTTGGCATCATTAATTTTATTGTTTTGTGATCAGTTTCATATTTGTATCTTCCACCTTTGTCTCATTAGGAAGCATTAACTGATGAGCTAAATATGCAAAGCAGCCTTTCCTCTCTTTATCTCGACTGTCTGAAATCTCAGTACCCTGAAAGAAAGGTTGTTCCAAATCTGCTGACTATGGGGCTGTTACCTTTTTTCTGGAGGTGTGCTTGGACAAGGGATAGGACACTGAACTGGGTGAGTGTCAGAACAGTTGGAGCAAAGTAGCTCCCCTATTCCCAGCACAGGAGGCATTGAAGAGTGATGCAGCAGACCAGCTCATCTGGAGCTGGAAGGGAACAGAGGCAGAGAATCTGTAATTAGAATACTGTTGTTTTAGTATCTAATATTTAATCATCTGTCAGGCTTATTGTTGGTGTTTTGTGGCCAAAATTTGATGGCCTTATTCAACAATTACAAAAAAAACCCCAGACCAACAACCCTAAACTGGTAAGACTTTTGCTTGACAAAAGCATCAAGACATGCCCCATTGCTATTGGAAACCACATACAGACATGGCTCTCTGCAAACACTGTCTGTCTCTAATGGCTTAAAATCAAAGGCAACAAAATAAGCTCCAGGCAAGACAGATACTTCAGGAAAGAAGATACAAGGTGTAAAGAGTGAGACAGAACTATGAAAGATGTGTGGAAAAGCATGTGCTTAAAAAAACATGGAGAGGAACCCTGACAGATAAGAGGGGCCTGTTTACCTGAGAGCAGCATTATAAAAGGAATAGAATGAGTGTAGAAAAAAATTGCAGGGAAGGGCAGACAAGTAGATTGCAAGGGACATGGGAAGAAAAGTAATATAATAAAATGAAAACAGATGGGGAGAAAGAAAGTGGATGTGGCATCCATCAAGTTTTTTAAATTATTACTTCTTCACCAGGGAACATTTAAAACCAAATTATTTTTTATTAAAATGACATAAACAAGAAGATTGTAAAACTGTCCTTGATTCTGACTGGAATGTAGCTAATAATCAAAGTAACTAGAGCTGGAGTCAAGGAACATTTCTATGGCAAAATAACCCCCCAAATTCCATTTAATTTTTGTGTTTGGTTTGATAGGAAGCTGTTTGCAGACTTCTTGGAGACTTGAAACAAAAGTCATTCTAGCAGAGGTGGATCACTGGATCTGACTAATGGTGATGATATTAAAGGTATAATAAAGGCAGTTTATGACAATTACATAAATGATAAAAATAGATCTGTTTACACAGTGTTTGTGTCTAGTTCTTAAATGTAGGCTTAATGTGATAACATTGTTTTCATTTTAGCTTCTCTGCATCTTGATAATTTGGTAGGGAAGATATTTTTTCTAATATATTATTTATGCATGTTTTTGTTACCTTGCAACTCAGAGCTGCCAGCAAGTGCCATATTAAAAAAAATTGTAAAGCATGTAGTGCAGTATATGGCTTAAGGATACAGCTCTAATTCAGTGAGCCTCAAAATTGATTTAATCAAGTTCAAAATAACTTTTTCCTATAAAAGTGTTATTGCACTAAACCAGTTTTAGAAAACCTTAACTAAACTTTAAAATTAATGTTAGTACAATTGCAACATTCCTATTTGCTCATAAATAGAAATGCTTTGTGAGAAACAGGTGCAGAAGCTGTTCCAATCTGAGATGGTGTTCTGTCACAGCAATGCACCTGCTGTCACAGTCACATGGCATTTTACCTTGTAGTTGGGCCAAAACTGCATTCTGAATCTTCTGACCTACAGAACACAGACTGAAAGATCCTAGTCATTATTCCAACCCAGACTGGCCAGGAGTATGTATGTCTGATCCAGGGAGGGTCCATACATGTGCTCAGCTGTGTTAGGAGAAGGAAGGACAGAGTGTTCAAGCTACAAACGTCCAGCATTCACCAAGACAGAAGATGGTATTTTTTTCTGTTATGTTTTTGCAGCATATTACATTACGTCTAACCTAGAAATGTCATAAATACATAATTTTGGTGATGAAACAATTTCAGCATTTTCTACACAAGCTGATATACCAGTGTGTCTATTTAGTTGCAAGAATATTTTTCTACTATGCTAGTTAAATCAGATTGGCTGCTGGTGTTGGCATAGTTATAGAATGCGTGTAGGTCTTCCTATATGTGGGGTAGGTGAGTGCATGTGTATACATATTTTTATGCGTAAAATTCATAAATATTGGCAAATATACAGTGAGGCATACTTATGAGTAATAGCTTATGCTTTAAGATAATACTGCTACAGGTCTATTATCCAGGGCTAGGCTGACAAGGAGCTAACAAAGAATTTGAAACCGCTGTTTCACTGGCATTACAAATAATTGAGGGGATAAATCAAAGGATATTAAGTCTTGGTTGCTCTACTGTCTTGTGCCAAGTCCAAGAAGATGGAAGAAAGCTACATATAAAATAGATGCCAAAAGCATCAGAAGTAAAGATCCTAATGATCTCTGACTCCTAGCATTTTCCTGATTTGTAGCTGACAGAGACTGATTTCAGTTTGGAAGCATATAGTTTAGAGCATATAGTTTACTACTTTCCAAGGATATTTCCATTTCTTGTAACTCTTGACTTTCATTCCTAAAAGAACCAGCCTGCTAAATCAAGCTCGTCTTCTACCTCTACTTCTTCCAATCATCTCATGAATTGGAGGCCTTCCTTCTAATTACTGACATAATTTAAAAATGGTATTATATGGAACCTATATGTAAATATACATTATTCACATAATCAGTTACCTGGCGTGGTCAGTTGCTATGCCTTGGTATTGCAGTACCTGCTGCTTGCATGAAACCTAAGCCAGCTAATAGCAAATTGACTTTGTTGGGAAAAGAGAAGTAAGATGTATGCAGTTATTAAGAACATGTATTATTTGATTTTATTAGATACAAATCTTTCATGAGGACACCAAGATGTATTTGGTGCCTATGAACAATGAAGGTGAAGGTCTCAGAATAGGGAAGAAACTGCCGTATCTCTGTAACTCGTCCCACAGTCATAGTATATTCTTCCTTAAGAACATGTGGGATAAACTCTGGATTTTAGGTGTAACGTTTGAAATTATGTCTTTTTGTTCTCTAAAGGGTGTGTGGAAATTTTGTAAATGACATTTGACCAGAGCACACAGTAATCTTTATAGGTGCAATGTAGATGTCTCCAAACGCTCAGTCCTGCTGTAATCTTCCTTATTGTCACTATTCAGACCATTCATTCTTTTCTTTAAGCATCTTCCTTTGCAATCTGCCAGTTAACTTCTCTTACTTCCTAGAGATAGTGAATTTACTGTTATAAAAGTTTCTTGCATAGATAATTCCAGTGACAAAATTGAGAGCTCTTACAATTTTAATGCTTTTCAGGATTTTGTTGCTTACCTTTTTTTAATCTTTGAAATAAGGAAAATTCCTTATGTTTTCTGTTTTTCAACTGTCCTCAATTAGAGTTACTATTGCCATAAATGTTACTAACTTTCATTTAATACATTCTTATGAGAAAAAACAGCACACAGGATTTTCACCTCTCTGTTCTGATCTGAATTTTGAGGTCCTCTTCCTTAGGAATTAGCAAAACTAAATGAGTTTTCTGGGGCTCCACCTGGAATCAAGTTTTCCCATGTAGGTAGGTGTGTGGCACTTTATTCGTTGTTATCCAGAGCAGTCCCCCTGCAAGATTTCCCTGTATCTACTGCCTCAAGTTATGGCTGATGTTGATGGTGTGCAGTGTTCACATAAACCTTGATCGCAGACTATTCTGTTCCTAAAAACTAGAAGACAAAGAGAAAGATTTAACATTTATTATATAAGAAAAATAGTATACTTAGTGCTATTTGAGGTGGATTTAGTATTTAACATTTCGGGCAGGTGATGCTGACTGACTGCTCACCACTGTGAGAGAAAGGCCATCTCTCTGGCCACTGGATCATAAAGTTTTATTGCAAAATAAAGACAGGGCATTCAAGGAAAAGCATTATGTACATTTATGATGCTATTTGATAAGGGGAGTCTTTTGAAATTTGAAATTTCTGAAAGGTACTAATGAAGGTTTCTCTCCTGCCATGATACTATTAAATTGGTAACACCGAAGCAATGTGGCTTTACAAATAAAGGGGTACATAAAATCAGTGTCAGCTACAACTCAGTAAGAAAGTAGGTTTTCTGTAAACTAAAGAGGGAAGTATACCCAGCTCCAGGTATTCTTAAAGTTATATATGTTGTCTCTTCTGGAGATGATCTATGTAATTCACACTGCTTTTGATCTCTACATCAACAACTCATGAAACCAAGAGATCCAGCTCTACTATGTTACAAAGTGCAGACTCAAGCCACATTTTGCAGCAAGTACTGTGCTCTGCTGGGAAGTCCTGCAGTACATGCCCACTTACTCCTGGTCTCTCAGTGAGGTGTTGTCTAACACATTATGAGATGGCAAAGATCTGATTATTTTTCATAGTATTCATATTTGCAAATATAAAAGACACTTTAGCATTTTTATAATATTTAAACTGCATGTCTGATAGAGGAAGTGATGAATGGGATCTTCTTCATGATGTCCTGTTCCCCTAATCAAAGCAAGTAATGCTTTATTTAAACAAGAGGTCTCAACTATGTCAGTGGAATGATTTGTAGATGACAGTTTATAAGCAAAACTGGCAGAAAGAATGCTTGCTTATGTATGACTTTGTAAGGATAGCAGGGGTTTGTATTAAGTGGATGCAAAGGGCTATAAACAAAGAGAATTTCTTTCACTTTTTCACTTACTGCTTTTTACTTGGCAGATTTTAAAAGCAGAATGCTGCAGCACGATATATTCATCAGGAAACGAGATGCATGTTCACTTATGCTATCATATGGATTGTGGGATTATGAGTATGTTTTAGTTTTAACCTAGCAAGAATATTCTATACCAGCTGCTAAGTATTAATATTGCAGACTGAACTAGCACTGTTTTACTTCATTCCCAAGTACTGGAAATTTCCTGATGTAATTTGCTTATGTAAAGTCTGAGAAGTCTTTAGGATCAAGTCCTTAAAAGCAAGTCCTTGTTGAAATATCAGATCACTTCTCTCAGGAAAAAAAAAAAAAAAAAGAAAAGAAAAAAAAGAAAAAAGTATAGTTGTTACTAGATATATATCCTGGAACCGACTTGTTTAGCAAGTAAACATACTAATTTTTACTTCAAGTTAATACCAAATTGCAAGGAAACTTCCAGCTATGCTGTATACTTGTGGGAGGTGAAGATATTAGATAATTTGACAGATGTCACTTTAAAAGGAAGAGACAGAATTAGTAATATGTGTGTTGTGCAGAGAGCTGCAATCCAACATTAGTAATCTATTCCTGTCATTCTCAGATAGAGGGGAAAGTAGGTTAGTAGATGGCCAGGATGTCTCCACACAGCAACGGCAGAATAAGCACCATGCCTGAACGATGATTATATTCTTCATATACACAAAATGCAATATATCTGCAATCCGTGATTTTTTGTAGGTAATCAAAGTCATTGTTATCCCTGTTATATCTAAATATGTATTAAATCTATTTACCGGTTGCACTGATAAATGAAAAGGCTTTGTTTCAGAAGTGACTTTCCATGTATCTCACATTCTCCGTCATGACTATGTTAATTTTAAGGAAGGAAAAACTGAAAAATTCGGCTAAGTTTGCACTTAAGTCTCTAAACTCAAGGCAGAGAGGAACGTTTGGAAATTTGCCAGGTCGGCGTTGGCGCCCACTTGGGAGCCCCAGCCAGGTGGTTGAAGAGGGTGAGGTGGTGGGCCCGGTACATGGCTCCTGCCCGACGTCAAGTTCTTCCGATGGGAGCGCCTGCTCCTCAGCGAAGCAGGTTGCGGCTGGCGGCCAAAGCCTTCTCCC